>VZUI01052811.1:0-32968 GCA_013401135.1 Cettia cetti
CCCCCCCCCCAAAAAAAAAAAAAAAAAAAACCCAAACAAAATCTAAAAATCCCAAACCAAGCAACAAAGCCCAGCTATTAGTACTTTGATACTAAAATCCTGCTGGAAGAAACCCTTGGAGCAAGAGAAGATTCATTAAAACAAAAATAAAAATCACTGCCAAAAAGACAAAACAGAAATGTTTTGTTTCTTCATAAATTTCACATAAAGCTATTAATATTCACAGGAGGCCAAGTTCTTCCTTGGCCTAGCAAGAGCAAGTGGGCATATGAACAAACCCACTTACCTGTATAATAATTGTAATTATCACAGAATAGGCGCATTGATGTGATGCCTGAAAGCCCAGAAAATGTTAGCGCCCTATCCAGAACAACAGAACGTGGCAATTCCTGCCCAGATCTGCCTGTAAGCTGAACACACAGTACACAGGGGGTGGGAGGGAAAGTATTCCTCCTGCTTTAGAGGGGGTGACTGCAAACAGCAGAGGATGAAGTTGGAGGGGGAGTTGTTTGGTTTGTACTGCGTGGCAAACAACGTACATCGACACAAGTTTATGCACCAGGGATGTAAACACAAAAGCAACAGCCTGGAAGACACAGGACAAAAATCTTTCTCTCCTACACAGCTTTGCTTGGGTCTCATCTGGAACACTGTGTCCTATTTCAGGCATTTAATTTCTAGGAAAAAGTTGTCAGCTGGAGATGTGAAGAATTTATTGCTTTAACTCTGAAATCGCTCTTCTTCAGAAAACAACCCTGAATGCTTCCCTGAATCTGTGGCTAGTAATGAACAGCTTAGATGTGCATATCCATTTACTCCAAGCAAAGACAAATACCACTAGCCAGCACTGAACCTTGCTCGTTTGCCTGTCTCCCCAAGCCAGCCCATCTGGCTTTTCCTTTTCCCCCCCAAAATAGGCAAACCCAGATGATTGGAAGCAAACATACATAAAAACTAAAGATTAGTCTTTTTCAATTTTTTAGAATTTAAAAAAGTCTGTTCTTGTGACTTGTTTTATTTTAAACTAGTTTGTGGAGGGGCTGAGAAGGAAGAATGTTGCAGGGAAATTCTGTACAGGGATAAAGGCATTGTTCCTCTTTTAAAGATAGA
Source organism: Cettia cetti (assembly GCA_013401135.1). Classification (NCBI taxonomy): domain Eukaryota; kingdom Metazoa; phylum Chordata; class Aves; order Passeriformes; family Sylviidae; genus Cettia; species Cettia cetti. Next base: position 1,111 of record VZUI01052811.1, read on the forward strand.
ATAAATTCTGACTAAAATGTTGAACGAACCTAAACTTTAAATAATCAATACTTCACAGAGAAGAAGAAGACATACAAGAACTGTTGCCCAGAACAGCTCCAAGGGTACTAAAATGGGTGCTAACAACAAGGGTACATAACAACAATAACTCCATGCACTTCATGCTAGGACATGGGACTTATATAGGCTTAAGATAAAATTCCTGCCACTGGAGGTTTTTTTTATGTTCTGGGGTTTGGGGTTTTGTTTCTTTTTTTTTTTTTTTTCTTTTTTTTTTTTTTTGAGACTTCCTGGAAATCAGGCAGGATAGCAAAAGAATGGTAAAGACCAAATTAGTACTGAACTTGAAAGAAGAGGGTGAGGGAAGAAAACTCAAAAAAAACAGAAGATAATAAAATTGTACACTGGACTGAACTTCAGTCCCAGCGATCTTCTGTATCTGAATCTGTCACCATCTGGAAGTTATTAGGATGAACTGCAATCAATCTGGATTTGTCAAAAGGGAACTGTATAAAATTAATTTAATTGTATTTAGTGGAAAGATGACAGGCATTGGAGAGTGAAGAGAAGCAATACTTGTACCTGATATTCTCACAAACAAGGTAAGGAACATGATGTTGATGGAAAGATTGTTAAATTAATCCAAGAGGGATCTGGTAACTGAACTCAGGAACAAGATATTAACATTCATTGTCAAAAAGGATGGATGTTCTGCAAGAGTCTGTCCTGGATTTGCTTCTCTCCAATGTTTTATTAATGATTTGGGCAATAAGAAAAGTTTATTACCAATGCAAACGTGAAACTACTAGAAGCACGTGCACGTTAAACAGTGAAATTTTAGACAAAATTGGAAAGTAAGACCAGAGGAACGGTGTGGGGGGTAAAAACCCAATCAAACCAGAAGAATTTCAGTGAAAATAAATAGGAAATTTTTTTTTTTCACGGGCTAGAGAACAAGTAAGGACTGTTCTTCAGCATTGTCTGCAGGGTATAAAAGCTTGCAGGTTCAACACAGGACAACAGACAAGCAGCAGAGTAGAGTGCAGAAGGTACAGCCTACACAGTGAAATCACCTTTCTCTTCTGTTTAGTATTTGCAAAGCCACAGGTCTATTGTGACTGACTTTTGCTACCCTGCTGTCAGGAAGATATGAATATTTGGGAAATAACAAGAGCAATCAGAAGTCTGTAAAACACATCCTCTTTTTGCCTAAGCAAAGATGACTGATGGAACATGGCAACAGTCCTCAAGTCCATCAAAACCTGACAAAACCAGAAGAAAACAGTCTGTTCTCCACCATTACTATGGACAGTAATAGGAATAGAAAGTTTCAATGGCAGCAACCAGATTTGGGTGAGATATCATGAGAATTTTTAACAACAGGGAAACTCTGCAACAGCATGCAAGGGACCAGAATGGAACCTTTATAACTTTCCTTTGTAAAACACCTATTAGGATCCACTTGGTCATTCTTACATGTGTGCAGCTTGTGACCATCCTATGAACACTGTACCAAGAGCTATCCCAGCTTCCAAAAGTCTGTTCTTAATTCAACCTTACTGAGACAGTACAAAACTATTTTATTGACTTCAGTGTTGTACACTTTAATAAGGTTGACAGAAATATATTTTCTTAATGTAAAAATCTATGATCATTGGTTGCTTCACATTGTCAGAAGCAGAGCTCTAAATGAAGAACCTAATCAACAGCCAACAGTGATGTGTTTGAATTATTCTGGCAAGTTTGAAAGTCTTAAAAAGATATTTCTCTGTGTACCAAAAATAGAATTTAAACAATCTAATTTTATTCCATAAGCATAAAAATTAAGAGGAATTAAACACAATCAAATATATAGAACTACAGAATATGCTGAGAAGTCTGCTCTAAATTGCAGGCACATAGATAAACTCTAAAGAAAAAGCAGTTGAAGATGCTTAGGCCAGTGAAGACAAGCACAGCAAGCTCACTACCCCGGTCTTCAGGAGAGCTGGTTGATACTCAAGGATCACCTCCTCCAAGCTCAGAAGTCCTGCATCCCAACAAGAGGAAGTCAGGCAAAACCACCAGGAAGTCTGAGTGGATGAACAAGGAGTTCCTGGATTAACTCAAACCCAAAAACAAAACCTAGAGAGGGTAGAAGCAAGGACAGGTGGCCTGGGAAGGATACAGAGAAATTGTTCAAGCAGCCAGGGATCACATCAGGAAATTTAAAGCCCTGATAGAATTAAGCCTGGCCAGGAACATTAAGTGCAACAGGAAAAGCCTCTATAGGTATGTTGGTGCTAAAAGGAAGACTTAGGAAAATGTGGGCCCTCCCTGGAAGGAAGCAGGACACCAGGTCACCCAGGGTATGGAGAAGACTGAGGTACTCACAAGGTTTTTGCCTCAGCCTTCACCAACAACTGCACCAGCTGCACTGCACGAGTCCCAGGAGGCCAAGGCAGGGACTGGGAGGATGAGGGACTGCTCACTACAGGAGAATATCTTGTCTGAGACCATCCGAGGAGCCTGAAGGTGCACAGTCCATGGGAGCTGATGAGATACAGCTGCAGGTCCTGAGGGAACTGGCAGCTGAAGTTCCTAAGCCATTATCCACCATATTCAAGAACTTGAGGTAGGCTGGTGAAGGTCCCACTGACTGGAAAATGGGAAGCATAACCCCCACTATTTAAAAGGAAGAGCCAGGGAAGCACAAGGAACCCATCAGCCTTGTATCAGTGCCTGCCATGAAAAAAGGTCAGAGCAAGATATTCTTTAAGGTTCATTCCAGCCCAATCCAAAGTATTCATAATCATATGGTGTCCTAGGCACCATTTTAAGATACTCTGTTTTACATCACAAAATCAAGACTTTATATGGACTCTTTAGGGAAATTGCTACATTTTTGGCATTAACTTGCAAAACCACTACATAAAATTACAGCTATTTAGAAAAATCAGAGTAATTGATAATGCATCTCTTCTAAAAATATATTACATAGCTTATAAAACAGAAAAACAATATTAAAATCTGATTTTTAGCCCTAGAGCTGCTTTCTAGAGTTACAGTGTATATTCTGAAGGGTATTCATAGGCTGCATAAAGACAGACTAACAAACATTTAAGTTATAGAGGCCACAATCCAGTACAACTGCAGTTTGAGTAGCTGTGTGGTTTGGCAGAGGCTACAGACACAGCGATAATGAAAATCAAATTTTGGACTGCATCACAGGAACTGTGTTTGTGAACAGCAAATGAACAACTTCCATACTATTCAGCAAAAAGAAAAAAAAAAGAAAAAAAAAAAGAGAGAGAAGCACTAATCAGAATCAGCCAGTTCTCACAGGCTCCCACTGTGTAGGCTGAATAATTGTCTCATCATGATAATAGCCTTTATGATAACCATGATCTCACCAGTACACTCAAAGATCCAAAATCCTGCTGGTACTCTCACACCCACAACAAGGCACACTAGCTCTTTGCATTTGAAGAAAATCCTACTCTGCAGCTCCAACCCTTGGCTGTTAATGCAAGCAGGGTGTAATCTTGTTATTTTTTATGCCTTTGCTCTCAGGCAACTAAACCTATAGATTTCCTTTGCAGACAGAATAGCACGGACAAGAACTCCTATTGTTATGAAGACATCTCCCATTCTGCCATTAATTCAAAACAAATAGAGTTATCAGCAGTAATAAAAACTAGCAGTATGCACCTGATAAATAAAATAAAAATTGAGATGTAATTTTATGTTCTGTGGCACATTTTCTCCATCTAATTTCTGCTTTACAAGGGTAATAGGTTACAGTATATTTTGCACTGAGACCAGGGCATAAAACATGCCTTTTGCCACCACTTCCCCTTCCCTCCTCTCTTACTGGAGGCCTGGGTTATCTGTTTTTAAACAGCTATATTGTTTTCTCTGAGTTAACCAAGCAATGAAAATTAGCACCAGCCACAGGTCTGGTTAAGCATGTAAACTCGGGCAAAAAGGAAAGGAACACCCACCAGTGTTCTATCAAAAACACCCATGGAAAAACCCAAGGCACAAAAAAGAACATCAGATGAGAGGTTTCCACTCCTGATGGACAGGCAGGAAGAGCACCCTTGCTGCAGGGTGTTCTCTGTGTACTGACATGTGAGCTGTCGCTGTCTCTTCTGGAAAGGGCAGAAACTTCTGCCCCCATGACAAAGATATTGCAAGCAGCCCACCCACAGAACTGAAGCATCTCTCCATTTGCCTTAGGAAGATATTAATACATTTTGTGGTGAAGCGACTGGGTTCACACACAAGGAGAGGACAAGGGAGAGAGAAGCATTTGCAACAACTTAAAAGTGCCAGCCAAGATTTATCATCAGTACCAACTAGTGTCAGGGAAGGCTGTGGACTGCTTTCAGCTGGATTTCCACCCCACAGACTCCTCCAGTCTCATTCCCGCCTGTCTTAAGCACCGGATACATAGCGTCACCCTCTGAAATTTCACAAAATTATGTCTAACCTCTTCAGTTTTTACAGCACATGAGGTCTCAACAGCCCAAGCCTCAGTGCAGAAGAGAACAGCTGCCACAGCACCAGTGTGCCAATTCCTGGAATGCTGCTGGAGCCAGCTCTGGGACAGCCCGACCTCCCTGACAAAGCCTGGCTACTGCTGCACATGGGAAAAAAGAAAAGCTCTCTGGCAGTTTGTTGTCATGCTGCCTGGAGGAGGGGCTGGCCTGCCAGGACACGAAAGATATGAATAGAAACCTTTCTGAGGGACACACTTTTATTCCTAAGGGGAAAAAAAAAAAAAAAAAAATCATTGCACCATGAGTGGCATACTCAGTCTGATGTGCATGTGAATTTATTCCATCTGTACCACAGGTAAACTGTCCAAAATCCCGCATAAAGCCTCAAATTTAAACAAGCTGCTCCCTGAAAAGCAGAGCTGATTAAGTCTGATTTTCCACATCCCTGTGGATGATGTGCCTCCACAGTAGTCACTGCACAACAGCTTCAGGTCCCCAGTGTTTCTTTCAGGCTCCTGCCACGGCTCCCCTGGCAGCCCCTTCCAGCCCTTCCCAGGGTGCCAGCGTCTCCACCCTCACCACCCCCCAAGGTCCTTGCCCACATCACTAACCCACCACAGCATCCTGTCCCCTGACACATCCCCTCTGGCTCTCAAAATGCCTTTTCTGATTGCATGGTCTTACTCAGGAAACTACAGTCAAATCACACACACACAAACTGAAAAGCAGAAGCGCTGTGGAAAACTGTTGGTATCTTGTTATAAAAGATATGAAGAACAAGTTTTTCTCTGTACTTCTGTATCTCCACACCACAAAGCACAATGACAGCAACATTGGAGAGAGGTTGTGGAATAACGGCTCTCTGTGCTTTTTAAATGTTACTTAAAACTAATTGGCCCAGTAATAGGTAAACAGGAAGATGAATTTTCAATTTCGTGCTTGGGTGATCCTCAAGGCATCTAGGAAAGATCACAGTGAGTAAGGCTGAAGCCCTCAAGGTTCTCCTTCAGTTGGCAGATTTTTGGACAGATCTCAATGGGACAATTTCTAGAACTTGAGGCTTTTAAAAAAAAAAAACAAAAAAACCTAACACAATGACAAAACTGCAAAGGCCTAAAGGGGATTTTGAAGTAAAAACCTATGGAGATTCAGAATAATGCATTCTGTCTTGTACAGGAAAATCCCAATTTACTGATACAGTCAATACTACCAGATAATACAAAGAGCCTGATAAGAAAAATTAAGCCTACCTACAAAGGGCACTCTCTCCATGTTCTACTGCTCTCCAAATGAAAGTTGTGGAAACAGAGATAATTACTGCCTTAAAGTACATCAGCAAAAAGTGGAACAAAGTCAATTAAGTCAAATGAAGCAAAGATTTATCAACCAGAACTTGCAAGACATCTCTGCCTGCCTGACCCACAAGAGGAAAATAATAATAGCTTTCTACATTGCTTCTCGTGATTTTTTAATGATGTTTTGACACACCAAAATAATTTTAAGAAGTTCCAATTACAACTTATATTTAACAAAAAAGAGAGAGAGAGAGAGAGAAAGAAAACCATATCTATACCAGAAATCCCATTCTGAAAAGGTGTCCTATTTAAAGAAGCTTTAAAGCTGCACAGTGGGGTACAGAATAAGCTTTAATTTTTTCCCCTATTTTAAGCTCCAAGCACAAATCAAAGATGTTATTCACCTTTGTTATCAAGCCAGCTGAGGAAAACATCAGGCTCATAGACCCAGATGGGGTGGTAGGCACCCAAGTATCTTGATCAGATTATTGAATTTACCTGTTTTTAAAATTATAGATGAGGACTCAGTTTATTTACCACAGCAATCTGACCCAGCAGCATAAACCTAAAATTCTCCAGAACTTTCATTTCCAAAGCACCAAAATACTTTTGTTTCTTTCATATTTCTTAGCATTGAAAATAATTTGCTAGGGAAAAATATATTTCACAAAGCCATGCTTCTCTGGACAGTTTTTATAACCTTGTGCAAAAATCCGGCGACTGAAAGAATTGGGGTTTTGGAGAATTATTTAAAATTTCAGACAATTAACATTATCAATATCACAAACAAAAAAGAAATCAGCTAAATTACATGCTTTTCACAACAAATGGTTTTGATGAGCAGCAAATTTTGAGTCCTGGACTATCTCTTTGTGCATAAACTAGAACCTTAAATCAAGGGAGAACAAGAAATAGCTAGATAGCACTTTTATCCAAAACTCCTTTCCAAGAAAGGAAATAGGAGCCCTATTCACATGGTTTAAATTCCATCTACATGCCTGTACCTAGTGTGTCCTTCCCTTCAGAAAGGCCTAGCCAGGAGACCACACTATGTTCAGGGACTTGAAACAGAATTTTGCCTCTCTGAAAATTAATTTTGGTCCATTTCTGCCTAACCTGAAGTGTATAAACCACAATGAAGGCAAAAACATATTGGGATTTGAGGCTGGGGTGGGATTTTGGTTTTACTGGAGAGGATCCAGCAAGACCAGGGTTGGAGAACAGTAAGTCAGAAAAGACAAACCTGAGTATACTTGCTGCCACTTGGCAGGTCTAAGATTAGGACCAGAGATAATAAAGAAAACCTTCTCTAGGATCCCATGGGGGTCTTGCAGGAAAAACTGAGAAGGACCATCATGGACATAAGAAAGCAGGCACTCCTTTTCTGCTTCCACTTGTCTCGAAGGGATGGCAGCCTCCAGTACTCCGCAGGGAAAGGAAGCCTGACGTGGAGGCAGGGCTTGGGCCCAGGTGTCTGAGAAGCAATTTCAAGGCCTGTGGTTATGAAGGGTTGGTTGTGTGAACTGACACCTGGTGGCTCCAAAGTGACTTTAGAGAAATAAGCAGGTGATAAGGCTGGAAGCAGGAACTGCTGCTGGAAGCACAGACACTTTCTGCATTCACACCCATACAGCAGAAAGCTCCACAATTTAACTGTACCTTGCACATGGAAATGTTATTTCCTTTAAACTGTATAAAAACACCAGTGATTCATTCCTGCTAATTTTTTCCACAGCAAACACAATTTTATCCGCCTTTATTGTACTCCCCTTTATTCATTCCTCTTTAAGCTGTACAGATCTATTCTGTTTAATTTCCCCTAACACAAGAAGAGATTCTTTTAGTATTCTTTAGACCTATTCTCATTTTACATTATTTTAGTAAGCAGGATATGGGGTAGTGGAGAAACAGAAGCTCTTCTCAATTCAAGAGTCAGCAAAGGAATATAACTTTGTTTTGTTTTCTGTTTCCTTCCAAACTACTCCTAGTGTTATTTACCCACCTTTTTGTTCATACTACTGGACTGTGAGCAGACACAAATCTGCATGTTCTAAACTGTTGTAACTAAACAAAGAAGTAAAGAAACCTAGAACACCAAGGCTCTGTTCAAATACAGAAATGTACCAGATGCAGGAAGACAGGCGTTAATCTTTCCCAGTTTGCCCTACAGGAAAGAAGAGTTATATATGTATATACTTCATCTGCTTTATCAAATTCTGATTTAACTGACTGATTTTTATCTTTCCCCCAAGAGTACAATGTATTTCTCAGTAGTAGTCAAACTTTACAGAGGATTTGAAATCACTGGAAACCCTTAAATGCTTTTATGGACAAAGGACAATTCTGATCTTACTCTACGGGTACACAAATCACGAGTCATTCTACTGAGGCAAATGAAGTAATAGCTGAGTAACTGACACAAAGCAAGGCAAACCTAAAAGCATGTTCCCAGAAATGCCACCAAGTCAAGCAAGCCATTTGCAAATGGCATTACAGAAGAAAGGGTGAGCAACAAATGAATGCTCATTTATTTCAGGACAAAACTGAGATAGAGTTTCTGGAAATGATGTAACAGGAGCTAGTAACAGCTTGGCAGAGGCAAGAGCAACAAGATATTCCCTCATCCAGGGGTCTGGCAGCATCCCAGCTAAGGGGCTGAAACTTGTTAAATACAACCCAGCTAGAAAGTCACCTTTAAGTTTAAAAGCCTTTCCCAACAATCTGAAGAAAGAGGAAGCAGGGTGCAACACGTCTGAACGGAAGGGGACTCAAGCATTTCCAAAGCTGAAGTGATAAATTTTGGCCCCTATTCCACAAACAACCTCCTTGCTTCCCAATGATCTGATTTCTGGGTGACTGAGCATAAAATCGTCCTGAGTTGCTTCCAGAGACTTATGGCAAGGTGCTGCAGTTTTGTTACAATGACCAGCCATTCTCTTGAAGTTTGAGACTTGTCTTTTCATAATTGCAAAAGCTACCTGATGCCAATACCAATAAATCCCCAAATCAACAAAAAGCAAGTGTGAAAACAGAAGTGGGCTGACACTCATCATTGGAAAAACACAGCACAGCATAACTGAGCAGATTACTGCTGAGATTGCACCTTAGGACTCCTTCAGGTGCAAGAGAACCATGCAATTCCCCTCCAATCTGTTTAAACCCATGTGCTTCACATCAGCCTTCTCCACTAAGAATCCAACAAGCCTAACTTCAGCCATCATGGATCAGAAGACATAGCAAATTTCAGCTCTGTATTTGGAATTAATAAATCCAACTCAGGATTTATTTGCTTCACCAAAGCAAGAAATAAAGTTTTTTCATCACTGGGATTTCAAACTTTTCATAAAAGAGCACTGTAGCAATAAGTTAATAAATCCAGTTCTCTCCAGCACAAATTTCAAGGCAATATATTTGGTTGGGTTTTTGCTTTATTATTGTTAAAACAAACTCACCCAACTTGGATAAGCAACAGTTTTATGTTTTACTAATATTTTGAATCTTTCTTAAGGAAGTTGTGAATAACCCAAAGCATCATTTATCATCCTCTGTTTGGCAGGATATAAAGTTATAGCACAAGTACAAATCCAGGCAGAAGACACATTAATAAATGCAGGCAGCCCAGTGACTACCAACACTATCTTATATGATAAGGGGAAAGGCTGACTTCACCCAATCCTATAAGTATGTGAATTTTTAGGTCACCTGTTCACCACACAGATGAAAACACAGGCAAGCACTGGGCACTTTTAAGTAAGTAAATGAATAAATTAATAGAAGTGAGGCAAAGGTCTCCAAAAAGAAGTATTCAGTCAAAACTATACTGAATGCTTCTGCAAAACCATTGCAAGAGCAGAGACTGGATTTCAACAAAGCCACTCAAAACCTGGCCCTGAGCAGAGCATTTCCTCCCCTTTTGGATCACACTGCTTTTAGGACATGCTGTTAACACTGGCAACTGCAAAGGGTTGTGTCATACCTGGCACAGATGAAGCCATAGGAAACAGTCAAGGCCATGCAAGAAGAGACAGCAAAGGGAGTCAAGCATGTCAAAATATGCCTCAGGGGCATGCTCACTGAACAACAACATTAACAAAATATTTCTAGTTGGCACTGTAAATTAACCAAAAGTAAGGAATGCCACCCAGTTTAGGAGCAAAGCTCATTAAAAAAATCCCCCCAAAACCAAGCTGGGTTTACCACAATCTTCAAAAAGAGGTACAGGGAAATCACACATCATACCAACTACCTGCTGTCAATACAGATTTTAAGATACCTGTGAAAAATGACTGTTCACTTTGATGGTTCACATTATTGTGACATCTGGCTGGAAAGGCTAGAGTTAAGTGTCTGTTGCTATTTTCATTAAAGGCTATTTTATGCCTCAATTGCTGGAAAAAATGATTTTACTTTAAAACTAGACTTGGCAGGCAAATGCTGTAGCCAAACCTGTGGTTTAATAGATTTGTCAAAGTGAAAAACATTTCACAAATAAAAAAAGAAATGCAAGGAAGCTTACACAGTGTCTGACACCTGACACTAACCTGATCTATAAAGTTGACATTTAATCCACCTATCACCCATTTAGAGAGACAAAAACTGGTATTTATGAACCAGCTTTACTGTTTCACTGCTACGTTATCCATCAGCCATCTACTGATTTTTCCTTAAAATTATGAATATCCTGGCAGGTCTAGAAATCAGCATTCTTCCTCATGTAGTAGTATGTGCAATCATTACATCCTTCCAGCAGCATGTCCACAGGCCTTGGGATCACTAAGACTTCATCTCCCCAAACCTGCAACTGCAGCACTTTAGAGACTTAAAACCTTGCTGCCATTGAAAGACTGGCCTGTGGTGCAGACTCTCTTGCTGCTCCCATGCAGCTCCAAGAAAGGGTGTGGAAAAGCTTCCCTACAGCACATATATCCCTGTCCAACCCATATAAATCCTCCTCTTGTTGCAGGGGACAACTGAAAGCTCAGCTGCTTGGAGGAATTGAGATAAATGTGAGTTGCTGAGAGGGAGGCAATGCCTGTGAGCACCCCAGAGGGGAACTCTTGCCAGGCTCAGTAGGACCTGCTGCTGGAGGACAACTGGATTTGACAGCTCAGCAATGGAGCCAGCAGCCTGCAAGCTGAGAGCAGGAGCCATTCATACCAACATCACTCACTGCCGTGCTTCTCCCTGGAGAAGACTCAAAGCTGCTGGACAAAGCAACTCCAGGCACTAATAAGGTGGGATTCCTTTTCTCCACAACTGGGTTAGACAGAATTCAATGCCCCTTAGATGCAGTGGAGGCCCAAAAATGGACAGAGGTGCTGCAAATCTGAGAGTGCCTGTAACCTGGATTTCTAATTTTTCAGGGATTATTCTCCATATCACTATTCCTGGTACCACAGAACTCCTTCTCCACCTGTAAACAGTCTCAAGGATCAAACCTTGTTTTCCTGAAGACCAAAGAGATACAGACTGTGAAGAAAATAATTTGGCTCCTTCCTTCTAGTGACAACTTAAAGCATAATCACCAGCCAGTGATACATGCATGGATCTGTCAGGAGAGCTGCACTAAGGATCAGTGCAGCACAATCACAGGCCAGAACCAGGCATGGGACAGACACAGCACCAATGAAAAACATTGGCTGACTTCTCTGAAATCACATGAAAAAACCAGAATCAGCTGAAGCAGCCACAGGAATGGAAGTGTAGAAGAACAAAAGAAAGCAGAGGGGTTTATGTCTATCCATTCTTCCATAGCAGAACAACAATTTCTAGGAAACTAAGTTATAAGCACAGAGTGATCAATAGTGTTTCCCCTTCAAGTAGAAGCTTCAGTCAACAGAAATTAGCAAAGTTATTCCCTATTAAATTTTTCATACCCATCTTGGTATCAGGAAATTTTAAGAATATTTTGAAAATCAGTACTTTTGATGAACATCAAAAGAAATCAAGTAAAAAGATTATCAACACAAATATTTACTGATTAAAGTTCTGACATAGAGTGTGCAAGAGCAAAAAAAGTGAAATTAGGCAGTACTACTCAAAGTCCCATCAGATGTTTGAGGCTTAATTCTTAACTGTAAGCTTTTGTCCCAAAGGTATAAAATAGAAATTCATCTCAGACATGCACAGAGCCTTTTCAGTTGATGTATTTAACTGCAGGACAAGCATTAATAGGAGTTACCCAGATAAATTCCAGCATATCTACTTTCAAAATATATTACTTAACCTTGCTGAACCCACAATCTATTTCTTGTTTTGTTTTGAATTGCCAGTGAACTGATATGAGTTTAAAATAAAATTCTTATGCAGCATGATATACAGAGCCATGACTTTGGTGCACTACCATCTTGTGGACTATCCAGGAAAAACAGTAAGTGGAGTTTTATAGATATACAACCAAAGTCTATACATTAATCTGTAAAAAGAGCCCCAAAACTGTGTTGGGTAAATATTACACAGAATGAGGAATGGTTCTTTGATTTCTTAGGGCTTGGCAGATTGTAACAAACTTCTTTTTAACAGCTTAGCACCAACATGTGGTGTCACCAGCCTTTCCTGGGCTCTCATCAAAACTGCAAGCTTACACAGAGCAGCTGCAGAAGATAAATACCTGCTGGCTCCAATCCTCTGCTGCACAATCCCAGGTTCTCACCTGCACAGGTGTGGGAGTTTCCCCTGTAGATGCAGCTGCACTTCCAGGCCTGAAGAATAAAACCACAGCCTGGTACTCAATGCCAGTATTGGGAGTTTGCTTAGGTTGGTTAAGTTAGCAATGTTTTACCATAAATTCTTGTGCATAAACATGTGAATGTGTACATGCTATATTGTGAAAATGCATTTTAAGACATTATTTACATGTGTGTATATATACAAATGTTGTGTGTGTGTAAACACATATATTGTAAACACTTGAAGTATGATAAGTTGCCTTCTGGAACACATTATTGTGGGTGTTACTTCTCTGCAATACAGTCAAACCTCCACAATGATTCATTCTTCTCTCTCTCTCTCATATTTCTTGTGAACATCCAGAAATATGCTAACAAATTTTAAACCATGAAGAATGACATGATCTAAGAATTTAACTCAGTGTAATGAAGTATACAAATAACAAACCCACATCAGACCTCTGGTTCATTGCCTGGTTATATTCACTACCTACAGCCTGCTCCCAACCTGCTCCCAACTCAGCAGCCTTAACCACCAGTATCACATTCAGGGATATAACAGAGACAACACCATTTCTTTCCCCAGTATAAGGGTTATACCCTAATCCTTTATCCCTTCGTGATAATTCCCAAACCCTAAACTCTCTCCCCATTCCAAGTATCACTGTTGAGACCATTGTCAATTTTTAAGGAATACTCTGGCTTCCCTCTCACTTTATTTCTAAAAAGTCCATTGTCAGTGTTCCCTCATCCTACTTGCCACAACCACATTGTTCCCTGGAACCCATCACCACAACCAGCCCTCCCTTTCTGCCAAGCCCTGTTGCAGGGGAAGAGGACACACTGAGCTTGAAAATAAGCAAAACCTTCAAACTGTTGACCTACATAACTTGGACTAATCAATAAAGTGCAACAGACCTTTCATTGCAAACTTTACAAAGCTGGTGATGAGGATACCTTAAGCTATAGCTCTATGAACACCCAGAATTGGTGCACACACTAAAAACAAAACAAAACCCAACCCAAAACGTTCTCCTTCAAAAATCCCATCACCTGTTGCAGAAGCACCAGTTTCTTGTAGCTTTCAGGCAGACATCCTAAAGTCACAACAAATCACTTCAAAGAGAGAAAATTCTGGTTAGTAGTCCCTGAACAGGGAGGTGTGAGGGGGAGGTGTAACACCACCTCTCCCTGTGAGAAGAATTGCATCCCTTCAGATTACCAAAAAAAGTAAATAATAAATAACATAGTTTAGTAAGAAAGAAAATAACATTAAGAAGTCATCACTTGTCAGGAAAAAAAAAAAGTTAAAACATTTATAACGAAACATGATACTTATCAACATAATGTGTCCACCAAAAATAAAGAAAAAATTTATTTCAGAGCAAATGCAGTTGCTCCCAAAATGACATTTAAACCACGTTGTAGAAATGTTTCTCAAGGCCAGAAATTAAAAACATACCTGGCAGCAAGCACAAATTCTTCTAGGATTAGCATGGGTAATGAGCCATCTGACAAGTCCTACAACTGATCAAATATTTACGAGGGTCACCGTCTGTCACTAAGGTGTAGATGATATTTATGGGAGTCCCCATTTCTGATTAAGGTACTGCTAAAATGTTAACACACAAGAGTGGTTTTCTGCTTTTAGTGATGTGCTGGGCACCAATCAGTGCTCAAGACCAGACTGAAATCACAGATCACAACTCTGCACTACCCTGTTGGTTTTTCACTTTATTTGCAGGGAAATATAGTAACGATTCAAAATACAGTCATCACCAGAAGAATCAATTCCACTGCAAGTTAAAAGATGTTTCAATTGTTTAAATTTTTATGGAAGGGGAAACTTTTAAAAATACTTGAGATATCAATATTGTTATGGGGGAAAAGCACAGCTTCACTCTGAAAACTTAGCCAAGCCAGAAAAAACAATGGTAATCAACATCCATTAACACTTGACTAATGATATTAAAGGAGGGGGCGGTGGGAGGAGCTCAAACCCACCTCTGAATGAACGAGTGCCTACAGCACTTACAGGTAAAGACCAGAAAAGACAACCTGCTCTCCAGACTGAAAACTGCAGACATGAATACAACAGAAAAGAGCCTGACTAATCTAGTCAGCCTGGTTTTCACCCAAACTGAAACGAAATTACAGTTGGCAGTTTTATACCCGATCCAAAGAGGGATGGGGGCCTATGTGTTCCCCTGTGTTAGTAGGGGAAGAGAAATGCTGGGCCACTGGAGCTCATGCATGGGAGCCCACGGGAGCTTTTGCTGCTGCTGGATGTCCTGGATCTGTTCTGGGAATCAGCACAGCAGGACAAGTCAATCCCAAAGCCCTGGTTTGCTCTTGCCCATGTTTACAGCACTACTGACTGAGAATACTGCATGGCATTTCATAAACCCACACCCTTATGGGGGTTTCTGTCATGGATGTGGGTGGTTAAAAAATACCCTCCTTTGGAAGCAGCTTTCACGGTTCAGTCATTAATGCAGAGTTAACAACACGCCTGCTTTTGGAAATGATTTCTGAATTTATAAGATGAGGGTTGCTTAAGGGCACCCTGAACTATCCATGACATGAGTTACTGCAATGGAAATGATGGCCTGCCCTTTAGCAAACTGCTGCAGCCAGGGACCAATGTAAGAGTGCCCTTCTAATTCCAGAAACCTGGAGTCACTAAATTTGATTTAGCTGCAGAGATGGTGGGAAATGTTGCTAGAATTTCTATTTGTATCTAATGAGAAAATTACATGTAAATTTTAGTTTGGGATTTGAACCAGTGTCTTGATCTGATTTCAGATTTTGATGCTGTTCTGCTGAGCTCTGTTAATAGAAATGCCCTTGAACAACAGAAACAATTAACTGAAGTAGAATACATTCATCTCAGTAGTTAATCTAATCCTTTTTTTACTGATGTAGCAATTCTAACATCCTGTAAAGTGGGAAGCCTTGGAATTTTCTTGACAAAACGATTTTTTTGTTAGGAAGAAACATTCCTTCCATGAAAACATTTTATTTAGAAATGCCCATAAACCACAAGAAGTTCCAACACAACATGAGGAGGAAGTTCTTTCCACTGAGGGTGGTAGAGCACTGGACCAGGCTGCCCAGGAAGGTCGTGGATTGTCCCTCTCTGGGGACAATCCAAACCCACCTGGATACAGTCCTGTGTCACCTGCTCAGGTGAGCATGCCTAGGCAGGCAGGTTGGACTGGATTATCTCCAGAGGTCCCTTCCAACCCTAACTATTCTGTGACACTGTAAAAAAAACCAAAACAAAACAATCTTTTTCTTGTTTAGGGATTTTTTTTTAGTACTGCTAAAATTTGCCATCTGCAATTTCCTGCTTCTTGCAAAACATAACTGATGAATTAAGTATGTTCCCTTAAATATTTTTAAAAGCTTTTTAAAAAAATTATTGTATTTTAAATAAATAGAAATGCAATTGGGAGTGAGGTCTTCCACCCCAGAGTTTATAGTAAGTATTATCTAATGACATTTACAGCAAAGAAAATTTTCAAGTATGAAGATTCACACATGGATCCATACTTAACAGAGGGTATCAGTACTATGAGCTCCAGAGCATAGACATTTGTCACCATTAACTACAGGCAAATATAGATGTGAAGATATTTAACAGTTTTCAAAGAGCTCAGCTCTTTTGGTGTTCTGACATTCAAACAAAATGGTTGAAGCTTATATTTAGAGTCGATGCATATTTGTAACGGTTTTCTTTTAGAAACATTTTTAAAACATACCTTTGAGAGTTTAAATGCTTGGACTTTAAAGGGGTTTAGTCATAAATATATCAGTATATCAATACTTAGTTAACATAACAATAATATATTTCCATAATTTTTCTGTAGTATCTGTCTTTAGAAAGGAAAAAATAGCTGCTTGCACTTGGCTAGTGCAAGCAACAGTAACTTAATATCCCCCCAAAGAAATGGGCTTGTTAGCAGAGAACAACAACAAAAAAGGAAAAAAATTCATACGAGAATTATTTTTATGGTGATATTATCTCTCTGTTGAAAACCAGAAAATGTCCCATTGCCAAGTAATGGCTACTGCAAAACTCAGTCAAATAACAAGCAGGAAGATCACAGGAAGTGCATATGGCAAACACACCCTGACATCTGACAACTGCTCAAGCTAACACAACACAAAACCTCGCTCCCTGATGAAAACACAGCTCCCATTTCCCAGGAAAATCAGCTCTGGGGCGCTGAGGGAGAGGGATGGTTTCCAGAGGGAAGCCAGTGGCCATGAGCAGAGAATGCAGGAAGTCACACCACTGAGTCAGCAGGTGACAGGCACAGCAACATCAATGCACCGCGAGCAGTGCTTCCAAGAAAAATCAAAATCAAAATCACATGAGGGGTTACAGGAGAGAAGAGTCCAGCTAAAACCTACATTCTACCTAAACACCTGAAGCCAAAATTGGCTGATTCAAAGCTGCTTTGAAAGGAGTCACCACCAGCATATTACTCTGCTTTGGGTTTAGCTGCATATCAACACCTGAATTTCAACTTTCCCCCGTAAGCCCTACCAGCAATTACATTTAACTAATTACTGACTTCTTGGGAGCATTCCAGTGAAACCTTCACTATGGCAGCATTATAGCAGCAGGCTCCCAGAGAGCAGAGGTTCAGAAAGGAAACTGCATTTCTAATGCATGCAAATAACTCAAACATGGCTTGTTTCTCTACAGGAAACACCGCTGTTGCTTATAGCATGCCTGACACACTGTCACATTACACCATTCAAACATACAGGGGGTTATTAATGGTATTCCTAACAAGAAGTAAGCTCTTCTTAGCAGTAACCAAAAGCATGACATGACACATTGACAAGTAATGTGACAGCTCCTTTCTAATCAAATGTACTCAACGTAAATAGCAATTCATGGTCTGACACCCAGTGACAAGCTAAGCCGTCCATAAAAGCAAAAGCAGGGCTCTGAGAAGTTCATCAATGCACTTAAAAAAATAACTGATGCTCTTTTTCCATCAAAGGTGGTCTGTTCTGCAACATGAAATCTCTATTTCTCTCATGCCACACCGCAGTGCAAAGGCTGCTTTGATGCCCTGGTACAGCTGCCATCTGTCACTAGAGGGTGCAGTTGTTCTGTGTCTTAAGCTGAAATTATCGATACAATTATTAAATAATAAAATGCTACTGTATGACGCAACTCTTTCAATGATTTTGTTGAGCCACACATGTACTGCGTTTTAAATTTACATTCAGGGGGATTACCTCCTTTCAAGCTCTCCAAATAACTAAACTGGCAGACAGTGTGCATTCTCTAGAGCAAGGTAGACTCTCTTGGTTTAGACTCCAGGTGATTTCAATAGTTTTGACTCTATATGGAGTGGCAGCTAAATATTTGTAAAAGCAGAAATTCCTCTACAGGATACACTGAGTTATCCAGGTTCAATCATTAGGTTGTTGCTGCTTGCATGCTTGTTTTTACAGCAGTTGTATGACTGATTATCAACCATTTCCATTCTTTTGTGTTCTATGATGTTCTAACAGCAGCCTGGCTTTGGCCCTGGATCTGAAAACCAAAGTGAACATCAGAGCAGACAGTAAACATGGATAACAGCCCAAGAGAGCTCTAAGCAGCTTACCTTCTCATTTCTCTGCCTGGAAAAACAAACAAGGGGAGTTCACACCTTCAACCCTTTTACAGGACTGAACTGCAAATGATCTGAGAAGCAAAGCAGTGACAAGCTTGGGGTGGTGGCCACAGCCTGGTGCTAAGAGCAGGCACAACACCCCGGGACAGCAGGAACTGCTCTGCAGGCAGCTGCAGCTCAGGCACTGACCAGGGTTTGTAAAGGGAACTCCAAAACCTGCGTTTGGCTGGAGCTTTCAAGCGCTTCCTCTAAAGAAAAAGCAGAAGGGATATCTCTGCTGGCATGTCCAACAGGTGAACACCTGGAAGAGCAGCCCCAGAGCAGGGAGAGGCACGGGGACCAGAGCAGGTAGGCAGAGACACCTCCCCTCTGAGGCTCAGGAGCAGGTAAAGCAGCCATACACACAAACTTCTCATTTGTTTTTCAGTGGAACTATGTCGGCAGATTTGACACCAGAGCAGCGCTGTTCAGACAAAAGATCCTGCTGGCTATGTCATAGATCACATACAGCCAAATCAAAACTGCCTCTCAAAATATGGGCATTTTCCTCACCAACACAACACTACTCCCAGCCTTCTACAGCCAGGTTTAGGTTTAGGCTTCTGAGAACAAATCATGTAAGAAAAACAGTGAGAGGGACTCAGGAGGAGCCAAAAGTCAGCAAGGGTCCTGACTGACATCATTCCACAAGCCTAAGGTGATAGGTGTCCCACGGCCAAGGGAAAGGGTGAGGCAAGGCAGCTTCTACTTTGGGGACAGCATGGTATATCCCCCCCAAATTTATAACTGCTTGCTTCTGAGTCTTATTTCCCTCATGTGCAGTCCTGCTGCTAGGATGGACATGTGGCCTATTGAAACAGAAACTAAAATCAGCTAAATCTACACTGCTGGGAAGGTGAGTGACTCCAAGGCTAACAGCAAGGGAGAACTCCCAGCTGCAAGTTCTGGCAAACTCAGCAGGAGCAAGGGCAAACTAAACTAGCAAGTGGAGCTTCCAGCAGACCCTTAGCACTGCAAAGAGTGGGGGATCTGAAATGAGAAAGTTCATGAGGTGCAAGAATTCCTGAAAAGTTTAAACCAATCATCTCCATATTCAACAAGATTTACACAAATCCATTTGTAAGACTGCATTGCAGCTTTACAACACTTAGGGCTTATAAGAAAGACATTTTAGAAAGGTCTGTAGTGGTAAGAGAAAAGGCGATGGTTTCAAACTAAAAGAAGTCAGATTTAGACTAGATATAAGGAAAATATTCTTCACAATGAGGGTGGTGAAACACCAGCAGGTTTTCCAGAGAGGTGGTGGATGCCCCATCCCTGGAAACATTCAAGGACAGGGCTCTGAGCAGCCTGGTCTAGTTGCAGATGTCCCTGCTCTCTGCAGGTGGGTTGGACTGGATGGACTTTAAAGGTCCCTGTTAAATCAAACCATTCTGGAGTAACACTGTTCTGAAAAAGGAGGAAAGCTCCAAAGAACCTTTGTGGATACAGTACCCAAAAAGAGCTCAAAATAGCCCCAGGGAGCAGGGATGAAGGAGGAAGAAGGAAGATGCTGACCCATTTTGGGCAGCAAAGGGGAAGAAAGCACAGACTAAATTGTCATTTCAATTTGAAGTACACTCCCCAAACCAGAAAGCTGAGCACTGGCTGAGGAGTTCTGAGAGAAGAATCAACCCACTGTTACAATGATGGGTAAAATGCAAGTGGGTTTTTTCATTTGTTCCTGAACCTGGTGAACATTTGCTTTATCATTTCACCAAACTGCTGTACTCAACCATGTCATTTTCCACCATTTATTCAGTTAAATGTTTTGAGATACATTTACCAGGCCCAACCTGAAGGCATGAGAACCTGTCAAGGAGATGCATCAGGCAGCTACAATAAACAACACCACTCAGGGTGCTTGGTTTGAACTGCATAAAAAAAGAGATCATCTTGCACTGTTACTTCTAGATAGAATTAAAATTAGGTAAAAAAGTTATCTAACACATTGGAGGGGAAGAAAGGAGGGAAGAAAAACTAATCTCCACTTTGCTTTCATATATATAGATACACACAAAGCCCAGGATGCATAAAGAATAATTAATGGCAATATGTCAAGTGAGAACATTTTTTGAGCTCTGTGCAAATTATTCATATATAAAATTATTACAATTATTACAGAATTGTCTGTAATAGCAAACCAGTTTTTTACCAGTAGCATTTAATACTTGATGTAATCGATAAAATTCTTCAGACAAGAGCTTGTTATTAACTGAGGAGACTGGCAAAGCACTGAGATTTCAGGACAGGCCTCACTAACCTGTAAACATCTGGTTATTAAGGCACATCCATTAGGTGTGGGCTTGTTTTCACAGAAGTGTCAGTGGCTTGTGCTGAAACAGCAATTGAGAAAAGTATGTGGGAATGCAAAATGAGAACCCAATCAACTTTTATTATTTAACTTGTCCTGCATATGAATGTATTTTTGAATGGTTTATGTATGAAGCAATCTAGGCTTGCAAATTATATCTGACATTTTTCAAAAATGCTAAAGGGGCAGCTACAGAAGCTGTCATTGGCTACAATGTCTGTAAAACCCATCAGAACTTTATTTTTTTAATGTTGTAAGCCACATATGTATTTTAAATACACATCAGGGAGAAAAGGAAGTGAACTGAGAAAAAAATCTGGAAGCCAGTTACAGAAATTGGCATAGATGAAATCAACTTCTTTTATCATCTTCAAACTCATTTAATAGTTCTTCCTAAAAGCAGTAGAGATGAAGGCAGTTGATCAATAAGAAATAATCAACATTTGAATGAGAACAGCTAAAAAATAGTGCGAAAATGAGAAACTCAGTAGATTTAAACATGGAAAACATTGTTAGTTAAATATAAATATTGTCAAGGGCTGTTTAAGAAGCAAGACAGAAGGGAATCATGTTCATCTACAAAAAAAACCTGTGAAAAGCCAGTTTCTACTGCTTTATTTTCTTTTTAAAGCCTGGCTAGGCTGCAATGAAAGCTTTCTTTTTTTTCATTAAAGCATCAGAGAGGAAAGCTGAGTGCAATCATCAGGTTCACAAGATGTTAGTGGCATGGTTTGTGCCTTCAGAGCACAGACAGAAGGGCTGGCCCGTGGCCTCCTGGGCTTTGCTGTAGTGTTGGAGCCAAATGTTTGTGGGGGCAGGTGGCAAGAGGAATTAACACTTGCTTCATTCAAGAGCAAAGTCTATTTATCTGCCTTCCAAGCTGCACTGTTGGTGAATAAGGACCTAAGCCACCAGCATAACTGAAACATATTTAAATTTAGGGTAGTATTTTTAAAATAAAACTCTCCCCCTCAACTAAAATAAATCACTTGATTAAAACAACAACAACAACAAAAAAAAACACCCAAAACCCAACTGCAGTATTTAATATGCTGTTCCAAAAGTAAATCACTGCAATCACAATCAAATACTGAAAGTAAAAATAAAAAAACAGACGGGGAAAACAAGAGGGGAGCGTGGATAAATTACTGCCAACATTAAATACAAGACAGCATGTAGAACATGAGAAATTACAAAGAAAAGGTTGAAAAAATCCAGGGTGACGGGAATAATTTCTACAATCACAAACAATGTAATAGTTGCACATTTTTAGAACCTTTAACCACAAATGACAGATACTGAAAATGCACCTTCACATTCATCCTGGGTAATTTTCATAAATTTTGTATCAATACTTATATCCATAAATATGTTCAACTTTATATTGAGCAGGATATAAACAAAAGCAACATTTCGCACCCCTGCCTCTCAAGAAAGGCATTGCAAACATACAACAGCAACCAGAAGATGTTTCAGAGATTCTAAACAGATTAAGCATCTGAAACCCTACAGCCAGGGTTTACAACCAAATTTATTCTGAACCTATTAATGAGAAAGAGGACGGAGGTTTCTGTGGCACCTAAGAGCAGCTCATAAACAGCAGAGCAATGCAGCTGAATTTATTCATTCCTTTCCAAAGAGCAAGGTCACGGGCTAAGCTGAGAAAAGGAAAAGCTACAAAATGGATGACTGAATGCAATCAAGGGCCTTGACTTTCCTTCTAGCACTTAAAATTGAAGATCTAGATTTCTACAGCCCCTCTCTGTTTGCAGAGCGGGCTGTGTCACAGTTCATTGCACTGGAGTGGTGAACAACTATGGCAATAATGCAAGACAAACCAGATGAATCAAGAACTTGCATCCATTTCTAGAGAGACTTACTTTCTCTGCAAGTACCTCGAAACAAAATAAGCACACTTTAAGCTTGTTACTTTGCTGTACCTGGGATTCATGAGACTGGAATACTGAAAAAAAAAATGAACTTTTCAAACTGAGTTGGTTATCTACAGGATTGTATGTTTATTTTATGGACCTTTACACATAAGGTCAAATCTGAATATTGATCACACAAAAGGTTTTGTTTTGAACAGTAAGGGTCAGTATGTTTGAAAAATAAAAATCCTCACAAAAATAGTAGATTTAATCCCTCAGCAATATATAACTACTGCATTATTTTCCTTGTTTCTGTGACCTACCTGTTAACTTCAGCTACAGGTAGCCAGACAAAACATTTAAGGCATCTCACTGTTACAGAGCACATAGATGGCACAGGGGAACAAAGGAGATGTGCACAGATTGTCTTAAAATGATGCTGTCACTGTTCACCTCTGTCTACTATCAGATATTTCAACTGCTAACAGGTTTCTGCATGTTAATTTTTTTCTATAACAACTGTCAC
The DNA here is from genome assembly GCA_013401135.1 of Cettia cetti. Lineage (NCBI taxonomy): Eukaryota > Metazoa > Chordata > Aves > Passeriformes > Sylviidae > Cettia > Cettia cetti. Next base: position 23,953 of record VZUI01052811.1, read on the forward strand.
AGAACTTTCCTTTAGTAATACTAGAAAACAATCCTTTTGATAAATAATATGACTGTTTGCTACACAGAGCATAGACACCAGACTGCATGCTGCATCTACCCCTGCTGTTGATATCTTCACCAGAGAGGAGTAGCTGCGGGATCTGAAATGACTGCCAGACTTGCTGATGTCTGGACAGGAATAAAGCATCACATAAACAAATAACTGCCTGAACAACAGTTTGACAACTGAAGTACATCTGACAGTCATTCTGGGACAGGGTGACATTTGGAGGAGAGCAGTGTCCATGCTCACTAGCTGGCTGGTTTAACCCAAAGGATGCTGAGGCTGTCAGTGTGCACTCAGTGGGCTGGGTACCAGCCTTTTGGGTTAGACACCACCTCTGAACACCTAAGAACACTCTGGAGCAACACACCATACAAACATTATTACCACATCATTCTGCTTCTGAGCTTTCCTGAGCACTGGTTTATGCAGCTTGAGTGAGACACTACACAAGAATGCTGTTCAGTCCTGAGAGCTGTGTGGAACTAAGCAATTACAGGCAACTCAGGAGCACACCCATTGGATCATCTCTTCTTTTATTGTTCTGATTGCCTGTGAGGAGGAGACTTTCTGATCCAGCTGGGATACTTTGTGCTAGTCACATTTTGAAGCCTGATTGGGTTTTTCTTTACCCTGAAAGTCTGCTGACCTTCCTCAAGCTGCTTGCAAGCCAGTTCCACCAGCTGTGGCTGCCTACCAGGGCTTAAGCTCCAGAGTCCCAGAGGAATAAAGACACTTCCCTTGGAGCTCTGCTATTGTATTTTGAAATTGCTGCTGCATTTCTCATCCCCACCTCAGCCTCCCAGTTCCCAAACTGCTTGTGGGAAAGAAATCTTGTACTCCTGGCTGATCTAAACATCCCATGCAAAATGGGCACGTGTCCTACCACATTTTTTGCTCTGGCTAGGACTACAACTGAAGCTGCATTTACAACTGTAAATTGTTGCTGGGAGAGAATGATAATAAATGTTCTCTCCACCATCCCTCTTTGTATTGCAAGTATTAAAAAAAACATATGCAAAAGAGCTGAACTGGAGGCTGGCACAACACGTTGTCCCACTTAATCTTAATTTAATTTTTATCTGCATATTGGCCTAGAGCTACAGCTTTTCTTTCATAGAATCACCAGGTTGGAAGAGACTTTCAAGATCATGGAGTCCAACCCATGCCCCAACACCTGAACTAAATCAAGGCACAGAGTGCCACATCCAGCCTTTCTTTAAACACATCCAGGGATGGTGACTCCTTCCTGGGCAGACAATTCCAGTACTTTCTCTTCCTATTAGCCATAAGTCATCATCCCAAGACAAATGGCACAGCTCACACAGCATGTTTCACTGCTAGCCATACTATCTTCATGGGAATGAATCATGCTCAAGAAGCAAGCAGAAGGCAAAAATCAAAAAGAATGGCCAGCAGCACTTAGACTTCAGGAGGTACTGATACAGCAATAGCAGTGGTTAAAATTTGAACAGTGCATGGAAAGAACCTGAACAATCTTCAGTTTATTATGGGAATACACTTAATTATTATGGTGAAGTATTTAACACCTACCAAAACGACAAGAATGGCTATAATCACCAAGCTTGCAAGCATTAAATTTAACAAATTGAGACAAGGTGGATACAGCTTTAACTGCACATACCTCCTTGATAATTGAACAGTGCTCTTCCCTTCAAACCTGCTGATGCAGTCAAGTAGTTTATGTAGATCAATACAGATAAATGAAATAATCATAAAAAGCACCCTGTTCTCATCATTCAGATTAGGCTGAGAGAATACATACTTCAAATAGCATCCACCCAAACTTCAGTATTCTCAACACCCTTATAAACAAATGGGAATTACACCAGAAAAGAAATGCAACACTTGTCCAGAACCCCTGCTTCACTCTCCCTGATTTTTTGTCACAGCTCTTCCACACATCAGAAAAACAACAAACAAAAGCAGGATGCGCCTTTGCTTTATTATCCAAGTCTCTTTGCTTTCAGGCAAGACACAAAACTGGGATTATATTTGGTGGTGATTATAAGAAAAAAAAAAACCAAAAACAAAACAGAGACATCTGTCAGGACAAAATTTGAACAACACTCCCCTGTCAGTTTGAGAAACAATGCTGTAAAGGGACAGCAATCCAATGACTGGATAAGAATGGACAAGATTATGAATAAAAATAAAATTTGTTGCTGTGACAGGGGTCTGGAGAGAAGGCAGAAATGTGTCAATGCAGAAACATATTTACAATATGTAGTGCTTTAAGATTTCTGAACATCAAGCCCAATCACCACCTTCATATTTGTATCATGCCCACAAAGCCAGACAGACAGCTGAGACTTCCTCAGAGCAAGTCTGGTTTTCATGTGCAAACATCAGCTTGAGCACCCTGCAGATATCCGGGAAAGAGGAAAAACACTATTGCTGTAAAAACAAGTAAGCTGCAGTATTATGGGTGGCTGGGGCAAAGTCTGCACCCATTCCACAGGAGGAAAGCCAGGAAAATGTGCATGCACAGGGCAGGGGCTGCAATCAGCCATCTGAAAGGAGGAGGCTGACCACTGACCCCCCAGCCCTGCAGGGCAGGCAGCAGCTGCTGGGCAGAGGCTGCTGCAAACATCTGTGGTCAGCACCGGAGAACAATTCACCATCGCTTGTGCCACGCTCTCCAGAGCTAATTCATCACCGGGGATTTTTGAAAGGGAGATACAAAAGAGAGGAGAATGAAGAGAAAAAACACAGCATTTACCAGCATTTAAGCTGTACCCCCAGGGACAGTTCTACCAAAGCTCCTGCAAGGAGCACAACTGGGAACTGCACTCAGTATTGGGCTGAGAATTGCTTTGGGGTGGCCACTGAGAACGGCAAAACCTCATCTCAGAGGTTTGCCAGTGCAGTGTTAAAAAAACTGAACACCCAGCTGCTAATTCAAACGGTATTTAGATACTGCAGAGCCTATGGTTCAGAATTTGTAGACATAACTTATATTTTCAGTGATTTCAGCCTCTCCCACGCCTTAGGAAAATAAGAAAAACCTGGTGCCACATTTTCTGTCCACAGGGAGGCAGAAAGGGGCTGCTCTGATCCAAACCCTTCCTAACCAAACAGCTTCGTCACCCCTTGCTCTATTTCTTTATTTCTAATCAGGAGAATATATTACCCAATTTTCCAAATTACCCCTAGCTCTTTAATACTACATACAACAATCTGACAATATTCTCATCAAGCCACTTTAACTGATTCAAGTGTTTCTTTTCTTTATTCCTCACAATGCTAGATCTTCCCCTTTTCCTTGTTTCTGTACATTCTGTGAACTAATGGTTCATGCAAGAAAGGCAGAAATGGTTTCCTGAAGTTGTCTGTGAGGCACTTTAGCAACAAGATGTGTTTATGGAAGGCTTTACTTACCCAGCAACACTACAACACAACCTAAACTTGTACATTTTCTGGCATAGCTTACAAAAATACACTGGACTTACTTGTGTCACCATATATGTTGAAATCCACTTCAATAAATTGCACATGATGTTTACAAAATTTAAACTGTTAAGAATACTTCACCCTGAGTGTTTAGATTCAGGAGGTTTTTTTAAGATTCATCTTTGAGGTTTAATCATGCATGTATAGCTGCACATAAAAGAAAACACTTTGTCTCCTAGCTATCTGAGTTAGAACTGATCTGCTGGCCTTCCTGATTACTCCCGACACACAGATATGGAAGAAGCTTCTCAAGAACAGATTTACTAAGCATTCCTTACAAGTGAGTAAAAATTTGCTGTTGATGCTAAGGTAGAGAACCAAAAGTTGGCTGAATTTCAAGACACTCATGTTTTCCCCTGCACACTGCTACCTGAGGCTCCTTCTGTACTACACAGCACTAGGTACAATGTATTAACAGTTCACAAAGCTGTGGCCTTTAGCAAAGGATGCTGTCGAAACATCTCAAAGCATGAAACACACTGCAAAGTGAAAAGAAGGGCAGAAAAATCCTAAGTAGACAAAAAGTTGCTTGCTTTCACAGGTGAAAATTAAAATGCACTGAAAGCCACTAGCTGAAAAGAAAACAGTCAAGTTCTGACAAGAAGCAGAGCAGAACTCCAGCCTCTTCCCACAGAACTGTACTTTTCAGGTGAGAGCCAGAAGTGAACTTGTTTGCAAGCTAGAACCTATTTAATAGCAGGTGTTGTCACACTAGGAGACTAAGGGTGCTCTATTCATAGCTGGTTAGAGAATTAGAGCAAAGTAATCTGAAGAAAGGGAAGAAAATACTCCTTTCTCCCAAGACAGTGACCTTATCACTTGCCAAAGGCTGCACCAACTGCTTGACCACTCCACCAGGTGCTAACCTGCTGTCCAGCCCAAAAGTTGAGCAAGGGCCCTAAAATTAGACACTGCTTTGCAGTGGAAGCACGAAGACCAGAATTCCAACTCAAAAACAGCTGAATTGCCTCCTGCCACAAGTCCTTATTCCCATACAGAGCCAACCTGTACCATCAGCAGTTGTGTACAATGCAAAAGCCCTTCCTCTGACTAACCCTGACCACTCTCTGGACAAGTAAATCCTTCTGGGTTGACACCATCTACATTTCCTGGGATATTTGGGGACCTACCAGAAATTCAGCAGCAAGGACTAAGACAAAACTATCCCCAGCCAAGTCCATGGGTGCCCATCATACAAATCTCCAGGCCAGGCCAGTTGATACCACAGTGCCCTTTGCTGGCACTGAAATGCTAAACAGGAATTGAGGTGCTTTTTGTAAGACTGAGTTTTAAACACATCTGCAGTCACCATTAATGTAGCCAGTAATATTTCATTGTAGCGTGGCTCACAATGAAACATGAAGATGTATTATCCTAATCATCATCTCAGTAAACTACAGGGTACACTGATGCATCTTGTCAATTCACATCATTTTCACTGACATTTCTGGTTAGCAAAAAGAAGTCTTCAGGCAAAAAAAGCACACTCACAGACACATCAGTTATAACAAGCTTGTGGCCTTCTTCCCTGAAGACCCAGCGCTATGTTACCATTATATTTGTTCAAGTCATCTTTTCCCTGAATTTGCTTCAAGAAAAAAAGCTTGATCTTCATAGTCACTTCTCTGATCAAGTTGCATCTAGATCACTTTTGCATGATGTGCAGCCATTAATTTCACTGGATTATTCAATATCTATTTTCAGCAAATTTCTCTATATAGAGAAGAAACACATTTAACCGAGACAACTCCAACAGCATTTTGATTGTTGATTAATGAGATTTATCACTAGCAGAATAACTTCAGCTGTAAATCGCAAAGCAAACACAACTGAGACATCAAAATGAGACTAAGCTCACCTCAACCATGCAGGTTCTTTCAATTTCCTTAAAAATATTTTGAAGTACAATTGAAAAGAAACACTTAAGCCCACAAGTCTAGAGCACACCTCAATGCTCAATCAGATCTCAAGTCTCGATCTTCTCTGCACCCAAGCCACAGAAGAGCAGCAGCTATTCTGCAGAACCTAGGCCTGAAAAGAGTTACTCACATAAAGCATTTCACTTGGAAATGCACTTGGAAATTAGTGGGACTTGCACATCCCCTAAATTGTCATAAGAGTGAAGTCTACAGGGAATGTAAAGTGTGTTTCCCAAGAAACATATCTGCCAAACTGCAGGGATCCGCCAGCAGACTTGCTCATTCAGGCTTCCTCCTCTTTGCTATAAAAACCTTATCTTCAGGTTTTGGTTCTCTTAAAAAGTATGACATGTACTCTTTTCCCAGAACAATTTGTGACTGAAACATTTTAAATACTGTTCTGTTAAGTGAGCTAAGGCATCACTGTACACCAAAACAGCACTGCACTCCAGTGACTTGCCTTTGCCAAGCTGCCTTTGCTGATTTTTGCTCCTTAGGAAATCAGGGTTGAGAAGCTTTTCTCCTTTTCATAAGAGTGAAGGAATTACTCTTGTTTTTTAACTCCATTCTACATCTGGCACATAAGCCATTAAGTCTTACTTCACATCACAGCATTACATAATAAGCCTTACAAATACATAGTGCAAGACAATACAAAGGCACCCTGCTCAACCTCCTACCAATGGCTATTTTTATTTTCCTTACATAAAATACATCAATATTTTCCTAAACAAGGCATGAAGTTAGTTATGTTTCACCCAACATTCAACATTTTTTTGCTTAACCAAAAACTGCTGGTACAGAGGAAAAATCATGCTTGAGGACACTACAGTACACTGGGTTTGTTTGTTCAGTCTCTGTGCAACTGCTGAAATATATCAAACTGGGGAACATTTTACCACTTGGAGAGAGCAGATTAAAGCAGTAAATTACAGAAATAGTGTCCACACACCTGTAAATTCTGCAGATGTCCAGCAATAGCCTGGTATAACATACCCCCATCTAACTTGGTGCCCACTGTTTTTTGTTTAAAAGCACCATGGGATGTCATGGAGAATACCAGGCATGAAGACCAAGCACGTTCAAGTTCCAATCTTTTCCCAGTAGCCATTAATTTTGCCAGCATCATTTTCCAGGTCACATTTGGCTCTGGAGTGTCCACAGAAGAAATTAATGGGACAAGACAAAATGGGGACCTGCATTTGTAGTGGTAAAGGAAGGTGGGTTTGGCTTGGCCACTCAAATGAGCTTTCAGTGCCATGCACCGGTGATGGAAGCAGTGCTCCAGAGGGTTTTTCTCAGCAGCATGATGGGGAACACACAGCACTGGTGCTGGGCTCAATCAGCTGAACACTGGACAGAGAACACCACCAGCATTGATGAGTTTCAAGTTTAGGTTTTTCTAAGTTTCTTACTGAGCTATGACTTGATCAAACCATTTCCATAGTATGGCCACCTCATAGGTGACACCTTGCTGTGAATACACCTGCTTAGGGAAAGTAAACATTGTAAAAAAACACTGAACAGCAATGTTCAAAACCTGTTCACAAAAATAAATACCTCAAGTGCTTTAAACTCATATTTTATAATAATCACAAAATGGCAGAAGGGAATTATTTAAAGTATTTTTGCTTTAGTCTCTTCTAATGTAAAACCAGTTGAGAAACACTTAAAAATTGTACATTAGCCATCTTGAAGCAGATTATTCAAATATGATTAAACAGACTTAGGCTAGGTATGTTAACAAATACTGCTTCCGTGCAAAGTATTAAGTGAAGCTACGAGCAAAAATAAAAATTACAAATTCAAAAGGCAGAAATTAACTACCCTGGATTGAAACAGAAGAAAATGCATTTTCAGCAGCCTCTCTAAAAGAAGACATCAATTTCCTATGCAGGAACAACAAAAGATTTCATGTGTGCCAACACTACACAGGATCAAAAATAATTTGCAGGACCAGTTTCACAGAGTCCTTTCCACAGGGAGAGAGAAGGGGCATGGGAATATAAATGTGATTAACTATATATTTAGAGATGTTAAATATTACACATACTTACTCCTCTTACATGAATACATTAATCTGTATCCATATTTAAAATATTGTGCTTATTTTACAGTCACTATATCTTTTACATATAGAAGTAGCTCTTGGAGACAGGTGACATTTACTAAATAGATACATAATGGAAGGCACATGTCATTTATGACAGTATTTACTAACCTTAACCCACAGATAATGGTATATACTGCATCACAGCTGATGCCTCTTTGATAGTTACTGACCTGCAGTATTTATTTTATAATGCTGTAGCTTAATATTCAGAATATATAAATGTGAAGGGTAAGAAAAAAATTAAGAGCTTCAGACATTTTTACTATTAATGCTATTTTATATTGGGTTGGGCGCTATTAAATTACTTGATTACTTGAGACAGCTATCCTTTTGTCAGGAGAAACAATCGTCCTGGTGCTCTTCCATTGCCTTTGATTGGGGTAGACCCAGAAATCCATTATCACCTCTAACAAGCTTTTTGAAGCAAGCAAAAATTCTGGGTCTAATACATCGCATGTATCACCAACCATGTCAAACTGACTACAGTTGGCTGTGGTATTAAGCTGTCACTTAGGAACCTCAAAAGAAACCCCCATGATTTTATTGTCAGGAAAGAAGAAGGAATGATGTGTGTTAGCATGGCACAGCCTTATTTTTGGTAGTGGGGGACCCACAGGGGTAGCTGCTGTGGAAGCTGCTGGAAGGTCCCAGCATGTCCAACAGAGCCAATCCATGATGGCTCTGAGGACAGGCACGCTGCTGGCCCCGTTAGAGAGGCTGGCAATGGCTCTGTGATGGCATGCCTGAGGAGAAAACCAAAACAGTGCATGCGCACTTTCTTCCCCAGGGGTGGGGAGGCACCGTGGCCACCACTGCAGCCACCGCCACCCCAGTATGGCTCATGATGACAATGCCACCACGACAGCTGCCATCTCAGCGTGGCCCATGGTGACAATGTCCCCCCCCAGCTTCCATCTCAGCGTGGCCCATGGTGACAATGTCCCCCCCCAGCTGCCATCTCAGCGTGGCTCGCAGCCGGCCCAGCCTGCCCCCACCCGACCCAGCTGTGCCCTGGGCAGAGGGGCAGGGCTGGCAGCAGCTTCTCCTCCCTGGTGCCTGCAGGAGGGAGGTGGGAACAGCCCCAGCGCCGCCGCGGCCGCCACCGCCCGCCCAGGGCCAAAGGCAGAAACTCAGCCAGCAATTCCCAGCACGGAACCGAAAGCAGATCAACTTCTCGGCGCTGCAGGATCTTGCAAGAATCTTTGAATTAGCTGCAATGGAAACTACAAGCAGCAGCTTTTCTGCTAGTCAGAGAAGAGGAGGAAGTGAGGACACGTGAGAGAAAACAATATGGAGGCACCAAGGCCAGTGGAAAAGAAAGAAGGAGAGGAGATACTCCAAGCACTGAAGCAGAGATTGCTTTGCAAGCCATAGTGAGGACTATGATAAAACAAACTGTACCCTTGTAATGCATTAAGTCCACAGGGAATGCAGAAATCCACTTGCAGCCCATGGGAAAAGTGCT
>VZUI01052817.1:0-20595 GCA_013401135.1 Cettia cetti
GTGAGGGGCCGTGAGGGGCCGTGAGGGGCCGTGAGGGGCCGTGAGGGGCCGTGAGGGGCCGTGAGGGGCCGTGAGGGGCCGTGAGGGGCCGTGAGGGGCCGTGAGGGGCCGTGAGGGCGGACCCGCTCCGAGGGGCCGGGGGAAGGAGCAGAACGCTGCAGGCAGAGTCCCGGCAAGGGGAAAGCCCACGGGACCGAGGTGTTCCCCAGCTGGAGCGTCTCCAGGCTGGAGAGCTCAGGGACAGCACAGGTTCTTGAGGGGCAGGAGCTGCTGCCCCTCAGAGCTCGGGTGCTGTGGCAGCAGTCCTTGAGACACGGCTGAGAAGGGGCCTCAAAAGCCCCAAAGAGGCGCCAAGTGTCATAGAAAGAGACCGGAGAAGGGCCTGGAGTGACTGGAATGGCTTCACACTGTCAGGGGGTGGATTTTGATTATAGAAAGAAATAGTTTCCTGTGAAGGTGGTGAGGCCCTGGCACAGGGAGCCCAGAACAGCTGTGGCTGCCCCGGATCCCTGAAGTGCCCAAGGCCAGCTGAGGCAGTGGAAGGTGTCTCTGCCTGTGAGTCACGATTAAGCTGCCTTCGAGCCCAGCTCAGTGTGTGATTTATGTTTACAGGTGTCCAGCACTGCCCAGATCCCTCAGGGTGACGCACGGAGCCCTGGTTCAGGTTTCCAGACAGTGGCACCAGGTCAGGAGGGGATGAGCTGCTCTGGGAATGCACCTGACTTCTGTGACATCATCATCCACATACCAAAAGAATGAAACAATGACTGCAAACATTCACAATGTGCCTGTGAGCAGGTTTGCACAGATCAGAGCTTTATTTCGCAAGAAAAAGTTGTAACTCAGGTTTGATCTTACCAAAGGAGCCTCTATTATCAGTGTCAATTCCCTGTCTCAGCTTTGAATATTAATTTCAGAGAAGTCAAATGATAAAAGAGGTGGGCAAAGTATAGCCAGGAGCCAACTGCTGCCAGTTTCTATCAGCAGGGAAGTTTCTGTGCAGTGCAGAGGAGCTCGGGCTGTTTAATCCCGACCATCATCCAGCAGCTTTCCCAGGAAAAAATTGTAGGGCTGGGTTAATTTATTTAAAATTTAAAAAAAAAAAAAAAAAGCCAAGAGGTGGAGAAGCCCAAGTTTGTAACTACTTGAGGAAACTTCAATGAGGCTCACATTTCTGCGGGCAGCAAAATTCTGTGGAAGCTTAAATTTTGCTTCTGTGTAGAGCAAAAAACCTGGGAAATTCACTACAAATCTTTTTTCTTTTGCATATTTCCCTTTTTAGTAGCAATGCAGTCATCTAACCAAGGTGTTACAGTCACTCTTTAGAAGGTTCAATGCGTACTAATTGAAAACAGATAATTATTACCTTACTTTGTTGCAAAAGTTGTTGCCAGGTAGTTGCCACACAGTTGTGGCCTCTGCAGCCTTTCCTCCCCATCTGGGGTAGAATTTCAACATCACAGCAAAACTTTATGAACTGAAGTTACTTCCCACATCCACAGAAATAAATTCTTGCAGGATCCAATTTGGACAGGCTGTTTCTTTCATCTCCTAAGGCAGCGCTGTGTTCCCAGCAGGGATGAAAGGGAATATTTTCAGGAATAAAATCCCCTGGGATTTCTGTAACCATGGAAACACATATAGATAGCAGGCCTGCTTCCAACCCCTGGTTTATTGTTCCAGCAGTAAAGAACTGCATTCTTTAAATAACCATCCTGGCCGCTGGAATAAAGTAGTGGTCTTTTGCTTTCCCATCAAAATAAAAATGTAAAAAGTTAATATATTGCTACAGGATAACATTCAGGATAAAGTGCCAAGATCAGTTCTGTCCTAAATCTAAGTGGGATGTCTTGTTTCCTAAGCCACAGTGAGAGAGTATTCAGATATTTAATGAATACCAGATAAATATGAATATTTTTGTAATAATAAATTCATATTTCACTGCTGAATAAATAACTTAAGTTTGAAATAAAAACTTAAAAAAAAAAGCATCCCCATTAAATTTTCATGTGTTTTATTGGGTGAACATACACATGGTCCACATAATCAATGAAAATAGTCATAAAATAATTTAAGAACTTGTGTTGAAAGGTATTAGCAGCACCATCGGTATTGGAAAAGCAGAAAAAACATCACAGGAGGGCAGTGATGCCTGGAGAAAATGCCATCATTTGGGACAGGGATGGGAATGGCTTTGTCAGATGCTCTGGGGAGTTGGAGTTTTTAAAACACACTTTTTTTGCTAAATACTTTTGACGATTATTGTTACAAAAAATACAACTAAAGATACTGCATAGTATTTTAATTAACATAAAATCGACATTGAGGTGTGTAAAGCAAGACTCAAATCTCTGCTTCCACATACATTTCATTTCTGAGTAGAGAAATCTAAAATTTAAAACCAAAATATAGACCTAGTGTATTCTCTAAAAGACACACTTTAGGTGGAACATATCAGACTACGAAAATACATATCTTCCATTCTGTTTAATAATTTACTTTAGTTAAAAAGTTGTGAAATTCTCCTCACAAGAAGCGTATACAAATTGATGACTTTAGTAAATTAACAAAAAGGATTATTTTACTTTTTGTTTTGTTTTTGTATTTTTTTAAAACAAGGCTTAGCCCCGCCGTAACAATTATACAAGGAAGAAAAGAGACTACATTTATATGAAGGAATACAAATTTACACACATTTTACAGTGACTTATACCCTACACATCTACAAAATTCACAGTTATAATACAAGCAAGTACAAGGCTGGGATAAAGCTGTCGGATACCAAAAAAAGTTCCTAACTTTTAAAAAAAAGATCAACGGGAAGAGCCGTGCCGGGGGCTCAGCACACGCACACGGCTTTCCTGGGCGGGTGGAAGAGCGAGCTGCCCAGCTTCTTCTGCCCGCGGAGGCTGCGCCGCATGGCCAGCTTGGACGGGCTCCGGCGCTGCGGGGTGGCGGCCGCGCCCTCGCCCGGGGCCCGGCCCAGCCCCCGCCGCGGCTTCTTCACCGCCGGGCCCGAGTTGGATTCCTCCAGTGTCCGCTTAAAGCTGGCCGGGGGCGTCCTCTCCGCGTCCTGCGCCTTGCTTGGGCCGTTAGGGGACACCTTGAAGCCTTTTTGGTCCGTGCCTGAGTTGGCCGAGTTGGAAGGGGAGAGGCTGACTGACAAACCATTGCTGTAGGATTCCTGTAGCCTCAGCGCCAGGGCTTTGCTGCACTTCTCCTCCTGGGGGGCCGAATCCTTCGGGGTTCCTCCTGAGGAAGGGAAATTGCTTTTGGCAATCTCGTTTGGCAGCTCCAGGTATTTTTCTGAGAGCATGTTGCTGTGCAGGAGGGGAGGAATGGGCTCAGCAGAGTTCAGTCGTGGCCAGGGCTCATCTTCTACCAGCTGAGGGAAAAGGAAACAAAATACTTAGGCATAAATACGATCACAGAATGACAGAATGATTTGGGAAGGGACCTTCAGAATCACTTAGTTCCAAACTGTGCCATGGGCACAGACACCTTCCACTATCCCAGTGTGCTCCAAGCCCCATCCAGCCTGGCCTCGGACACTTCCAGGGACAGACTTGATCCTGCAAGGGTAGAGAGAGCGTGTGGCACTTTTAGGATTTCCCTAAACCCTATCCAAGGCAGAAAAATCCCACTCCAAAGCAGCCTCATCTCCTCTCCCTGTTGAGAGGTGCAAACGGCTCCGGCTGGGGATGTGAACTGCAGCTGTAGCACGCAGGGATCTGCCGGCAGCCGCTGGGAATGCAGGGGGGAAAGCAGTGCCGGTAATCTCTGCCACCCTCAGCAGCAGAACTTCCCGCAGCCGGCGCTGGCAGAGGCACCGCCCTCGGATTTGCACACCCTCAGAGGCCGAACACCCTCAGGGCAAACGGCTGCAAGAGGCTCCTGCCCTTTGCGGTGCTCAGCACTCTCAGTTACCGCACAACCAGGCTAGCAGGGCTGGGCGAACTCCTCACAGCTGCCCGCAGAGAGGGACGGTGTCACAGACACCTAAAAATAGCCCAGTTTGCTCTGCAAGGTTACGCTTTTTATTGCCTCTGGATCCCTCACAGCACATGCAGCCACTCCCTGGGAAGCACAGGGAGGTCCCAAAAACCAGGCACTTCCTAAACTCTGACCCTCATCTCTTCTGCAGCCTCTGGGAAGTGGTTTTGCTTCATTCTCAGTTTTACTAACAGGAAAATGGGGACAATGCTTGCTCTCATTATCCACAGGGGGATCATGAAAATTAGTGTTTATGCAGGGCCTTGAAGATAGGAATTCTGACCTTATTAAAGATTTAATTGTGAAGAAGTCCCTGGTTACTCGGTGAGTCCTTCAAAAGTGAATTTCAAGGCCATGCTACACACCCCCAGTGGAAGGCAAGTGGCAGTTATTATTTTAGGAAAATCATGTGCTGGAAACTGAAATGCACACAGCTGAGTCAGTCAGGGACACATCTCAGGTGAATAAACAGATGCTTCTGAAGCCATAACACAGAACAACTCCAGGTTTAATAAAATGCACTCCAAAAGAAAAGATAATCAGGATTGGTCCCAGCATCCACACTGGTTTTCCACTCCTCTCTACTCCTCTGTGGCTCCCCATGCGTAGACAAAACCATTTAGATAACATCCCTTCACTACACTTAGCAACACAAGAGGGAAGACCTTTGTGAATGGAATTTTAAAGGTTATTCTTCATCTGAGTTCCTGCAGAACCCAGGACACCAGATCACACACAGAGAGCAGCTCTGGCAATGCTACTTCAGCTGCTCAATTTAATTTCTGACATTGTGTCTCATAAAATTTAGTTTTATGTTTTTTATTGTGCAAGACATTTAATGTTGTGGCTCTTTTCCCCAGCATCTCCTGCTGGTGCAAACAGCTGAGACTGAAGAAGGCTTTGGGAAGCCAAGGAAAGGCAGAGGATGGACTGCTGGAGGGTGATGTAACAAAACAGGAAAAATAAACCACAAATCACCAATTGAATTTCTCAACAGTCCAATCAATCTTCCTCACTGGCCTCAGGAATACGGGAATTAATTTGGTATTAGTAATTGCTGCCAGAAGCACAAGCAATTAAGAAATACTTTTGTTTAATTAAGAAACTTGGGTCTCCATCTATTTCAAAATTAATTGTTTTGGCAGGCAGCAGCTGTCAGGCATCAAGGCCATCCCTGCTTCCCTCACAGAAACTGTGACTGAAAATTTTAGGAGCACTTATAGGGTTTTTTCCTTAAGATTTTGCTAGGTTTAAAGCTCTTCTCATGGATTTTGCTCCACTAGATGAAAGGGGAGGAGACAACGTTGGAGCTTGCCATTTTATTAGAGCTTGTTTCTCCCAAGGGAATGTTTAAAACTCCCTTTCTAATTTCTGCTTTCTTTTCCTTTGCCTAAAGCACAATTATCTGAAGATTCTGCAGAACATCAAAGGACAGTGACTTAAATCAGGAGCAGCTGGTAATTACTGAAACAAACAGCCACTCATAACTACACTCCAGTTCTTAGAGGGGGGGAAGAAAAGCCACAAAACAAGACAAAAACCCTCTGAAGAGCTCTGCTTTATGTTAACAACTCAAACTTGCAGCCTTCAGAAAGACCTTATGTTATGATGTCTCTGCCTCCAACAAAGAACATCAAATCAACCAGAGGAAGATAATGAGATCTCCCAGTACAGAAAAAAAAAAAATGTTCTTTACAGCAACATGTGTTGGAACAAATTAACCTTAAAAAATGAAATGAAAAGCTCAACACCACCACAACCAAACAAACCCAAATCAAGGCACGCCCTTGTCAGGAACAGGTTCACAATCTGCAATCCCTGGGCTGGGCAAGCTGCACAAGCACCGGGCAAGGCAGGAAGAGAAACTGCAGCCCAGCCTTAATTTCTAAGGGGGTGTGTTAGATAGTTTCTTCTTTATACCTCTGATCTCCACTCTGGTTCCTTTCTGTCTCAAAAGGCTGCCTTAAATTTTGGGGAGGATCTCAGAAAACTTACTTTAAGAAACAATGCATTTCAAGGTTTGGAAAATAACAGCATTAATTTCTTCCACATTAGGGTGGGAGCACAGATCAACAACTACCAATAAACAACCAGCAGCAATCCTGAAAATTCACACATTGGAACACCAAAGGCAGAGTGTTAAAATATTTTAAGAAGCATTGTTAAAAGTTGGTCCAGTCCTCCAAACCTTTGCACCTGGAAGTACTGAGGATATGTTATAACTGTAGCTTTCACAGAATGTCCAGAGCTGGAAGAGACCCACAAGGGTCATGGAATGGCAACACCAACTTTTAACCAACTGAGACAATCTCAGCCATAGATTATCTATACACATACAGTAAAAATTCAAAATAGAACATTAAATAGTGATGTAAATTGACAGCTCAGGAGTTCCTAGGAGCATTATGGCACCGTTCTGATTGTCCCAGGGAGCTGGGGAGGCAGAGAGGGGACACAGAGAGCCCTTACCTTGAGGGGGGGCGTGCAGCAGCGGGAGGGGGTGAGGCTGCTGGCCTCGGGGCTGCTGTAGCTGGGCCCCTCGGCCAGGTTGAGCACCAGCTCCTCGTCGCCATCCCAGCGGCCGCGCTCGCGCAGGGGCGCGATGCAGATGACGATGGCGCTGGTGTTGTCCGCCCGCAGCATCCGCTGCCTCCAGCGGCCCAGGGCCCGCCCCACCAGCATCCGGGCACAGGACTGCCGCGCCTCGCCCTGGGGACACAGGGGACAGCAGTGTCACACAGAGCCACCCCACAGAGCCACCCCACAGAGCCCCCAGCATGGGGCACAGGACTGCCGCGCCTCACCCTGGGGACACAGGGGACAGGGCTGTCACACAGAGCCACCCCACAGAGCCCCCAGCATGGGGCACAGGACTGCCACGCCTCGCCCTGGGGACACAGGGGACAGGGCTGTCACACAGAGCCCCCAGCATCCGGGCACAGGACTGCCACGCCTCGCCCTGGGGACACACAGGGGACACAGTGTCACACAGGGTGTCACCCAGAGCCACCAGCGTGGGGCACACAGTGTCACACAGAGCCACTGACACAGGGCTGGCACCCAGAGCCACCATGACACAGTCACCACGTCACACCACAAGGCACCACATGCCACACACATTGCTACAAACCATGCCCCAAAGCACCTCCAGAAATACTGATTAAAACACATCTTCCTTCTTAAATCTACCCTTAAATCAGTTTGTGGTATATTCCACATACATACAGTGCTTTAAACAGTATAAATAGCTCATAACACAGCAGTAGCTTGTAATAGGTTGGAACACAACCTACAGTCTTTCTAAAGTCCCTCGTGGGGTTTGCAGAGTGTTTACTCTCTGATGCTCCAATATAAATTCTCAACTGTTTTGTAAAATAAATCAGAGAGTAATTTAATTCAGTCTAAACAGTCTGCATTATAACATGCACCTTAATGTGAAATAAATTTAATGTTCAGACAGCATTTTGTGTAACTTCCTTAGAGAAGAAACTCATTGTCTCCTTTATTACTCACAGACAACACCCTGCTAGTCAAATTCCCCCAAAACATAAAGCAAATAATATTTATGGCATTTAACATCAGCCACATTGTAACAACTTTTATGTTGTGGCAAAACCATCAATCTGCCTAAACCCCACCAGCTCTGTGGGGTACTTTTGATCCCCACCAGACTGAATGATTTTTAGAGGTAACAAGCTTGAAATTTCCACACTGACATCTGGCCACTGCTCTCACCATGAAATACTTCTTCTCCTCGTGATCCTGGCACATGGAGATGGCATCCTGGGGTGGGATCATGTTCCAGAGCCCGTCACTGCCCAGGATGATGTACTTGTGCTTCTGGGGATCAATGGTGTGCACGCTGGTGTCGGGCTCGGGGGACACAACAAATTCCCCACTGTAGAAGTCGTAGCTCCAGAGATCACCTGGCAAAGCAGAAAATAGGTTGGGATTGTTACAGAACACAGGAGAAATCTCACTCTTGGAAAACAGGAAAATGTTCCTTCCTGGGAAAACCATCACCATCAACCTTGAGTCACCAGCAGGAACAAAGAAATTCCAGCCCAGTCACTGCTCAGCTGCTGCCACCTTCTAATCATATTTAAACTCAACCAAGCTGTAATCAGAGGTGTTCTACTCTCTTGAAACAAGTATTTGTGGAAAAAGGAGAAAGTAAACAGAGAAACACCTAGAAAATGGTGAAACCTCAACTACTGTCCAAACTAAAAACTCTCTGAATTAATTGAGTTCTCCTTAAACAGAAGTAAAACTTTGCTCTGTTGATCCCACACCTAACGTGCAAATATTTGTGCACGCAGGTGCCAAAGGGAAGGGCCAAAGGAAAAAGGGAAGGAGGAGACTGAAAAAGCCTTTTCCCTGTTAAATTCCCTTTGCCATCCCTGTTCCTCCCACAGCTCCAGCATCTCCTGCAGAGCCACCATCTCTGCAGCTGAGCCAAGTTTGGGAGCTGGAGAGAAGCCACAGGAACAGGGGCACTGCCTGAGCTCCAGCAGGAAGGCAGCAAATAAGAGCTCAAGCCTCTCCCCGGGACGGCCTCATGCAGGGAACGTTTCTATTTTTAAATCTCTCTCACTGTGTGAATGAGTTTGGGGTCACCTCACCAGAAACAAAGCTGAGCAAGACATCTGAGTCAAATCACCCCCTGGTTCAAGAGCTCCCTCCAAATCATCCTCAAATTAAAACCACTCCAGCACAAAAATGCATTTCCATATCAATTTATTTCAATTCTATTTATCAAGTATACTTGAAAAATTAAAAACCTTTTCTAAGGCTAGGCCTTCAAATCAAGAATAGTAATAATTTGCTCTCACCTCCTTTTAAAATTTATTTTCACATTCACAAACAGCTTCCTGTAGTGATAAGCAACAAAAATAACACTATTATTACTTGGAAGCACTGGCTACATTTCTCTGTGCAGAACACACAGCTTTAAAAGCAGAAATTAATTAAAATGTCAGAGCTGAGCAGCAAACAGAAGCTCAACAACTCGAGAGGAAGGTTTTATCAGGCTCTTCCTTTGCTTTTTGCTGGACAAAGCCTGGAGCTTCTTCCACATCCATCAGCACCCTTTTAAAGACAATAAAAAAGCTTTTTGTCTTCCTCCTTGCCTCCATTAGCTTTGCCTTAAGCTATCAACCAGTTGAAAAGACTTTTCCAGAACGAGGAAAGGGAATACTTCAACTCAATTACCCCACTCCACCGCAGCCCATCCTCATTAAAGCCCCGGCTCTCCTCGGCCCAAGCAGCCCCACAAGCACATGCTGCTAATGAGCGCTAATTAAAAGCCAAGCCTGCTCCTACAGAGGTGCACTCGGCTGCCACGGGCTCCCCACAAAGCCAGCTGGCAGAGAGATCAAAATAAATACTGTAACACTCGAGCTGAGCAATTTTTGGATGTGAATTGCCACGGAAAGTCCTCCTGCACTCAGAGTTTCTCACATTGCTCTGTCACGGCCACAGCAGGTAAAATAAACAAGAGCAGCATCAATTTCCTATATATATAGATAAAAAATATTTTTACACGTCCATTTGCCAGTTTGTTCATACTCACGTAGGAGAAATGACAAAACGCCATTAGCTGAATCGGTTTTTTTAATTAAAAATACTGTGCTAGGTGATAAAAATAACCTGATGTTCATTAATTTGGGTTGTTCACACACAGTGTCATCGTGTCCATCTGCTGCCCTTCCCGAGGAAGCAGCCAAGCAATCACCAGGGACTCCAGGGCTCTGCTCCAGGAGGAAGGAGGCTCCTCACAGGGATACGGCAACATCACCGTGCTCACAAGGCCAGCCCCAAGGATGAGGAACTTGCTGAAGGGCACAGAGTGACCCTCACAAACCCAACACCCACCCATCTCACAGCGTGGGGGACATTGATATCTTTATTTCACTTTTGTTCCTGAAGGGCAGAGCTGCCCAGCCTAAGGCAAAGCTTTCTGGAGCTGCTGCCCAGCTGTGCCCCCCTCCCTGGAGCACAAACCTGCAGAGGAACTCCCCGTGCAGCCTCTGTCACAACTCTGGGAAGGGCAGGGGAGAGGAGAGCAGCCAGAGAAAGCAGAGAACACGTTTCCCTGGGCGTTTCAAAGTGCTCTGAAATCTTTAATTGTGTTCCAAAGCAAGCAGACAGAGCAGTGACCCTCTGGCAGCCTGGGAAGCTGGGATGTGCCAGGGGCTGGTGTCACAGGGCTGCAATGCCAGGCTCTCCATTTGGGAGCCAGACTATTTTTGTTCTGAATTAAAACCCAAACATTTACAAAACTCTTGACAAGCTTGTTCTCTAAAAACTTACACACTGGGAGTATTTCTTTCAGTGTGAGGTTTGCATATTTCTTTTCCAAACCAAAAAAAAAAAAAAAAGAAATTTATTAATGTAATTCCTTCCATATCTTCCAGAAAAACTTGTTTCTTAGTCCTGACTCAAACCAGATCTACACTGCATCTTACAAAATGAAATAGACGTTTGAAATCAGATACTAAAGGAGCAGGAAAATAATTTAGCTGCCTGTAAGAATGTATCAAACTATGCAGTCTCTCTTATCTGCTTATTGCTACCTTATAAAATACAACAAACCTAAGCCAAGGGCTGCCAGGGAAGTAATGGAAGTTACAAACAAAAACATCCATCAGGTAAATGGGCTGGATTGGATTAAACCCAAAGCCTTCTTAGAGCAAAAGCATCTCCAGAAATCACATAAATCAAGTCCTTCATTTCAGTTTCTGGAGATGCTGTTTTGCATATAAAAAGAGCTTTTGGTTTTAATAGAGGAAAGAAAACTTTACTTTCATAACTCAATCCAAAAATAAGCCCCCAGTTTGATTAATCCCAGAGCTTTTTAAAATCAAAGTTTTTCTCCACGAGGAGCCACAGGTGCCCTCACATGATGTGTGTAACACACAGATCCCCAGAACAAAGCACACACTGCATTTGGCACAGCACATTTCATCTCAGGGCTGAAGAAAACTGTACAAGCTCCAGCAAGATATCCTGAGGACAAGAAAAGAATCCCAAACACACCCCAAGTTTGTCTGGTTTGTTAGAGATAAAACAGAAAGGCAATTATCAATAGAAGCTGGAAATTGCTGTAAATACAACTTCTACAACTCCATGGGATTCAGGTTCATGCCCTACAACGGGGCAGGAAGGAAAAACTGATTGGCAGCTGTGCCAATTTTAACAAGATTAAGCTGTGCTTAATTTTAAAAAGAGTTAAACGCATGTGAACAACCCTAAAATCTTACACAGGAATTTCCTCAGATCATTTGAGGTCAGCCATAACCTCTTCTCCAGGATTTCATGGTATGTGCATTCAGAGAGCTTCACAAAACACTTCTGGCAGCCAGTCACAGTTCTGGAAAACAGCTTCCCTACCCCTGTCAAAGATTGCTGCAGCAGCTCCACGTGGATTCCCTGTTCTGGTAGAGAACTGCTCCTAGAGGGCAGCAGGAAACTCCTGTTCTTGGGAAGAGTCAAAGCCCTCCCTGCTGCACCTGAAATACAGGGCTGAGTCTATTATAGCTATTATACTCCTGCCCAAAAAATCCCGGGACAGCAGAGCTGCTGTTCCACAGGAGGAGTGGCTGAACTGAGGGCTCCTGGCTCAGGTTTCATCGTTCATTCATTTAAACACCTCCCCAAAGCTCCTGCAGTGCCAGGCAATCCCTCACCACAGATTCAGGAGGAGCTATTACAAGGAAAATTAGTGTTTTTTAAAAAAGGTGCTCTCATTGCCCAGAAAAGGTCAGCAGAAGCAGCTGTGAGAACACAGAACTCTGCTGCAGTTTATTAAGACACAAAAACCTGCTGTATACATTAAAGCAGCTTACAGCTGCTTTACAGGGACAGCATAAAGCCCAAATATTTCTGACTTGTTATGGGGCTATAAATAAATGAAGCATTATTTAAATACTTTAATACAGCCACTGTTCATACCACAAATGCTTATTTTAGGGCAGAAGGGCACTTCTGACAATCAGAATGGGAAGGAGAATGTCAGAATTAATCTGCCCACAAGAATTTCTTCTGCACCAGGATTTTCTGCTGGCTGAATGCAACTTTTCCAGTGTTTTATTCCTGCTATTTCCAAAAGCTTTCCTGAACTCCTTAAGAGTGCACTAGACCTAAAGACTAGGGGATGAGACTACATCAAAATATTTTAGTGTTGTAAGAGAGAGACACTTAAAACACCATCTATGATCTAAATTTTAGGAGTTTTAATGACAATCTCTCTCATTCTAAATATAATAAATTCCCAACTCTAAGTTTCTCTGTTGAGAGATTCTTGTCCTGCTAAAAATTTTTTTATCCAGCTTGGGACCAGGCAGGAGGGGAGGCTGGTCCCAGCATGGAGTTTGAGCTTTCAAATCCAAGAATTGATAAGAGATAGGTGTTCCCATTTTTTGGACCTGCAAACTCTCCAATAATCCTCTCTCCATGCACTTGCTGGGCAAGAATGCACGGGGGCTAACAAATGCATGGTTCCCTGAATTCCCATCTGCACACAAACCTCAGCCAAATCCTTTTGTTCAGCTTGCTGGGAGCAATCAGATCAAAAGCCAGCCAGCTCTCTAGGCAGGCAACAAACTTGCAATCACAGGAACAAAAGATACATCAAAATTAAGCCTCCACATTTTGCAATCCAGGAGGAACACCCTGCCCTGTAATGCAGGAGGGAACAAAGGGATGTGCTGCTCAGGGGATGAAGGTTTTTTTGGTACCCATCTATTAACTCCAAAGGATTTATTCAAATTCTCAAGTCAGTTCTCCTAACCACAAAAACTCTATCCTACCTGAAAGATGACACATAAAGACTTTAAGATACAGAGAAAAAGTTCCTAAAATTAAAATTTTTAATTTTCAGGCACCTGTGACTCCTTGCTTGACACACAGCTGACTTTTCCATATTCATTATCACTGCAAAATCCTACTCAAATCCCTGTGGCACAGCTATTCCTGCCTGTGAAATAAGACACAGCAAGGCTGTGGAATGATCCAGACCCTGGTCCCAGAACAGCCTGTCCCCATGGGCACTGCCAGCTGACCCAGGAGCACTGCCAAGCTGCCAGCAAGGAATTACAGCACAGCTTTTACAGGTGAAAACCACAATCCCACCAAATCAAAACTATTCTGCCTGTATCTGCAGAGATTCTTCATTGCACAAAGGGAAAAAAAACACAAACAGCCAAAGATTGGCATTCAGCAATGGAATGTAAGGAGAAAAATTACCAGAAACACTAACACTCATAGGTAAAAGAGACCCAATAATTCAGTTAAGAAGTACTTCCCAAAAAACCATTCACCACAAGTTTTCTAGTCCTGCATTATCCCTTTCTGTTATGGAATGAGGTGTTCCTCAAAGACAGTTTCTCATTTCTAATGCTTCCATAAAGGCAAGTTCTAATTAAACTGATTTAACTTTCATCCCATTCTAAGCCAAATCTAAAAAAAAAAATAGATTCTCCACAAAAAAGACTGAAATATTTCATACACCATCCAGCAAAACCTCATTTCTGGTGCAAATGAAAATGTACAAGCTCCAGGAGGGAGAGCACACTTGTCTCTTTCTCACTGAGATAACAGGACTGTAATTTTTGACTACTTGGTGGTAAAATTAAATCCCACCCTTGTAGGGCTGACACCACAAGTAATAAATCACCTCCTCTCCCCAGCTACAGCATTATTCCAAACATGCAGTATTAAAAATACACTTTCAAGGCCCAGACTTTGAGAAAACGAGGAGAGCCCTGTGAATGGTGTTTTGGCAAGGCAGGGGGTGGGTAGAGGGGCACTCACCCAGGGCCCTGGCCACGGCCAGGAAGGGGATCTGGTCGATGACGGTGCTGCGGCGCACGGGGCCGTTGTGGGTCAGGCGCGGCCTCTTCCACACCACGCGGTTCACTCCAGACTTATTGATCACACTGCAGGCACCAGAGAGGGACACGGGTCAGCAACAGCAACAGCAATTTGGGGGCAATGAGGTAGGATCAGTTAAATATGCAAATGTGGAGGTGATGATGGCATCCTCAGGGAAGTTTCACAGCACAATGAAGTATTTTGAAACACACGGTAGCGTTTTGATGGTTCTGTATAAAACCAAGGGGCAAAGTGAGGGATGAAGGGCAGAAGAAAATAAAAAGCAAAGTAATGAAGACCTGGAGGAAATTCTGGCTGGTTACAACATATGCAAGCGTGTCTTTTTCATCTGTCAGAGACAGAGCAGAACTGGATTTGCCTCCCTCAGATGAGGGCCATCAACATCAGCTCGCTCAGGTGTGAATTCCACACATTCCTCCTTCAGTCTTCCACATCTCCCAAAGCCTGCCTGCACAGAGCAGCATGGCACAGTTGAAACGACAGAGAAGGAAGGAGCAGCCTCCTGAAAGGATTTGCTTAATGGAAGGAAGACCAACAGGAGGCAGACAGGAGGAACTGTCCTGAGCTGGTGTCTGCAGGAAGCAGGAGATAGGCAGAACAGCTCTGCATTTGCATGTGAACACCTGCTCTGAGCACTGCTTTAGCTCTCCCAGATGGCACTGCAGGGTCAAAGGAGCTACAGAGCAAATAACTGGGGCAGCTGTGTCAGGCAGGGAAGAAAAAAGAACAATTATGAACCATCAAGGAATAAGAGCTAATGAAACCAGGGACTAGCAAAGCTCGCTCCCAACCAAGCTCAGAACTGGGGACTTGAAAGTTCCTTTCATCCAAGGAACAGCCATTGGTAATTAGAAACTGAGCAGCTCTGGAGCAGCCTCAACATTCCTCATGCTGAAGCCATTCAAGATGCGCTTCCTGACACTTCAAAGGCCTTAACAACAAGGGCATGTTCGGCTCCATCCAGAGCAGGGCAAAGTCACAAACACCACATCCTAAAACTTGATCTCATCCACTTGTACAGCTAATGACCACACAGAGCTCACTGCTGTCACTGCTGGAAAGAAAAGCTCAGCCCACACTCAGACTGTTACTGGGAAAATAGCATTTTAATGGAAGATTCCATCATGTTCTCCCATTAACTGCTCCCAGTTTGCTCTCGTGAAAGACAAGGCATTCCCAAGCACAGCTGCACAGTTCCACCTCACTCCCACCACGTGCCTCACAGCCAGAAAAACAGGGAGGGAAAAGCTTTTTCCTCCTGGGAAAAACAGGAGGAAGGCCAGAAAAAAAAATTTAAAAATTGAAAGTTAACCATTCCTGTAGATACTAAGTTTCAGAGAATGCTTCTTTTAACCTTCAGAGTCTTCCAATCTCTGAGAAACACCTTGGAAACCTACAGCAAAACTGCAGGTTACCCCTCCTGCAAAACAGCCCCTGATCTACTCCCACCTGCCAGAGACACAAATATCTGAAGGTTAATGGGCTGACTGGGCTCCCAGATGAATGATGTCAGCAGGAAAACCTTCAGTGATCCCTGCTCCAAGGAGAAAACCGTGCCCATCCATCTGGTGAGGCCCCAGGAGAAGGCAGAGCTGCCAGATCCCAGCCCTGGGGGTTGTCTCCAAACATTTGTGCCACCTGACAGAGCCCTGCCAGGGAACACACAGCCACCCCAGCTGGGCTGTGCCACCCTCTGCCAGCTCCTGCCAGGGAAGGAATGGCTTCTGGAAAGACAGGTGCTAAATTGTGGGGTTAAAACAGCAAAGGCAGGGCTTTGTTTCAAATCCAGGATTTTTCTCATGTTCCCTAAGCAGAAGCTTTGAGGATTCAACAGCTGCCATTGTCATCTCAGGGACAATGCAGAATGCCTGAGAAATCAGAGTGCTGGGACAAACTGGATATTCCAGACCTGGTATCATTTTACCTGTGTGAAAAGGCAATTTGCCCAGCCTGCAGATGCCTCAGATTTTAAAGGAAAATAGGCCAAAAATGAACATCTCTGCTTGCAGAAGTTGTTGGTGAACATTTAGAACTGTAACCACCCCTCAGCTGTGTGATCCGCCAGGAAATTAAAATTCTGATTATACCATAAAATAAACCACTAGCAAAAAAACAACTGAGTAACAACGGATCCCTGTAATTTATTCCCCAATAAGCTGTAAGGAAAATTAAGAGGACAAAAGACAAACAGCTGAGATTCAGCTCCTTGTGTGCCCTCCCACAACAAGCTCAGGGAAAAGCAGACAAACCTACCTGCCCCCAAGGCCTTCAATTCTCTCCCTTTCTTTGGGAAGTTCTGGCTTGTGGTCCTGTGTCACCTCCACAGCTCTTACAAAGTCATCCTTGGGGTCATCCTGCACCCCCAGCACCACTCCTGAGTCTCCCACGTGGGCCACGTACATCTTGGAGCCTCGGATGATCACCACACTGGCCGTGGTCCCCGACGTGCTGGGCAGCCCTGTCATGGTCTTGGGCCACTCTGCTGCAGGGAGAAATCAGGCAAAAAACAGACAAAAAGCAGGGGGTTAGTTCTGGGCAACTGGGAGTGTCTGGAAGGGTGTCTCAGAGGCCTGTGGGATGCTGCAACCTGTGATTTACTCTTCACTTCCCTGTCTGAAGTAGTGGAAATGTCCTGAATTCAGTTCTTTTGTCGGGACGTTGGGTTGGCAATCAGGATTTGTGGACAATTCTGATCCCCGTGGAAAAGAGAAAAACTGCTATTTTCCTTTCATAGGTTGAACAGCAACATTTTGTGCTGAGTGACATCTCAAACATCTTACTCACATTTCTCTTTGGAGGACTGAATAATTCAGACTATCTCAGTATGCTCTCCTTAAATTCTACAGGAGATATCCCCGGAGTTCAGAGTAACAACACAACTACCCCTGCTTAGGGAAATCTTCCTCAACTGCTTTGCCCTCAAACCACTTCTGTGAACTTCCTACCACACTACTCTCTCCAGTTACACCCAATCCAAATTTCTCTTTCAAGCCTTTCCTATTTTTGTGTCTACACAAGTTCTTCTCCCAAAACTGCACAAATTGACTGAGACAACACCCCCACGGAGCCAGCCCAGCCACACCACCCTCCTCCCAGCCCAGCACCCACGGAAAGCAGGCTCAGCTCCCAGTTATCAGCTGATTCCAACTGTCAACAGCAACCTCATGTTCCTTCTTGGCTGCACCCACTCACGTCTTCAGACAAACTCCAAAGAGAGCCTCATCTCCCTGTCACACTCTATCTCCTGCACTTCACAAGTCAGGCTCACACAGCACAACACAAAAATTCCACTGTGACACAAGCTGCTTGCAGGAAATACCCAGCTCAGGCTGCCAAAGCACAGCGTTCTCTGCTTGTGCCTGTGGCACAACAAACACACAGCAAAAACACACACGAGGAAAGAAAAGGGAACACAGTTGCACCTTAGCTTCTGTGAAAACAGGCATTTTAAATCTTCTAAAGCTTTAAACAGAATTTTAAAAAAATGAGGAACTTAAGTTCTAGTGTCACTGAATGGTGTTCAGGTGCCTGAAGAAAGAAGACATGGAAGAGAGCTGAAGGAAAAGGCAAATTTGGAGAAGTAGAATTCACAGGCAGTATAAAGATACAAGCTGCATTTTCTCAGCGTGAGCTACCAAGACATCCAGCACAATCTAAACATTTAAGTTCCAACAGTTCTAGCTTTGTGTACTAAATACTAAAACACGCTTTCTCCCTAGGAGCAGCTTTATTTCAAGAACACAAACATTCAATCAGCTTATTGGAAGTACTTTGTCTGGCAGTTTTAACTTGTGGATATTAAATCTAACACATTCCAAACGAAAGCAAACAAGGGAGGGAGCCAAGCGGTAATGAGGACTTCAACCATGCACTTAACAGAAAACAAGCTGCAACTAATGAGTTTCTGTCAGTGTAACAACCCCTGAACAGCAATAAAATATATTAGAGAGTCAAATCAGTCTTTATGGGGATGGGGAGCAGAGAGAAGGAAATCACACACTTGTGGGAGAAAGACTGATGCAGCAGCCTCAGATTTTAGGCTCAACAAAAGCAGGAATTATCTGCCTGTCATCCAGAGACTGCAGTTCATGCCTTGCTCCTGTTCAGAGATAAGTACTAGATACAGCCCAGTTCTCTCTGTAGAGATTGTGTCTCACCAGGAACCAGCAAAAGTGTCAAAACTGCTGGGTTTTCTTCTGAGCTCAAGTATTAAAATCAAATCCATGGGCCCAAGTCCTCTCCAGATCAGGAGCACATCAACAGCACATCTTTCTAAAACGTTTTTCCCTCCCTCTTCTTGGAAACTACTGCCCTTCACACTCAGCTTTGTAACTTTGAACTCATAAACTCAACTCATGCTGTGGCTTCCAAAATGAACTCTGACTCCAGAAGATCTTTGGCATTCAGAGAATTTTATTACTACAGAATTAACACCGAAAATGATCACTAGTGACAAATGGGCATTTTTCTGGTTTAGTTTTTCTGCTACTGTCATGATCAGTATGGTTTGTGTCTATCAGGGGATACAGGGGGTGACTCCAGAACTTCCAACAACCAAGAGAGCAGCTGAGTACAAGCTACACCAACTGGAATCAATAAAGACTCCATCCTCCACCCTAAAATCCCAAACCATTCTCCCACACACTTTAAGATACCGAGTCTCCATTCTGTGTCCACAGTGTCACCAACACACAGTTAAAAAGCTGCTTTACACGTGATAATATGAAAAATTATTGCCTGTCAGGACAATTCACACTGGGACTCCCTAACAGGATGAAGTTATAAACTTGAGATAATGATGGGCTTGTCCCACAAAGCTCGGGCTGTTAAGCACGTGCAGCAGGAATCAGGAGGAGCAAACATGCTCTGGAGTTTCCTAAACAGCCAACCTCGAAGTGCCATCAAAGGCTCCCAGCCAGAGTTGCGCTGTTTCTCACAACAATTTAAATTGCTTCCACAACCCCGGCGCTGTTTGCTAAACGCCCATTACTAAACGGAGATTCCTGCACTTTTCTCCTGCCTGCCTTCGGCGCTCACACAGAGTTGCAGTGACAAGTAACACACCAGCCAGAAAACTGAGCTCCTTATCTTCCCCCCTCCATGCCATCTCCCCCTGTTCACACATTTTGCTCCTTATCACCCGGCCCTGCAGCCCAGGAGGCTGCACATCCCATTGCCAAGGCTGTGGTCAAGTTCTGGTGCTTCTAAAATTCACACTCTTCCCTCTGTGCCCTCAAACTCACTGTTCCTTCCCCCGTTATCTCCTCAAGTATCTGACGTTTATACAACTTCTCTATTTTGATATTCAAGAAAACGGAAAACGAAACTGTTTTGAAATTATAATTACCTCCCCCCCTCCTGAATCACTTCGTTGAAAGCCCGAGGTGCTCTGAGTGCAATTCTTGCTTTTCAGGTTTCCCTCCCAAGCCCAACTGTCACTGTCACTATTTTGGATCGTTTTACCATGTTCCACACCTCCCTTCACATGCTGTACGCCGCTTTTGCTTCTTCTCTGAGGCTTTTGAATGCATAAACAATATACACACATTCTACACATTCTACATAAACAACCACACTAAGTCAGAACCTTCATCTTTACAAAGAAAAAGTCTTTCAGAAACTCAAACTGCAGCCTCACAATACCTCGGGGAGAAGGATGAGTGCAGGAATGATGACTGTCACTTGTCTGGGCATGCTCCTCTCCTTAACACTGACTTATTTACTACCCCGACTTCTATGCTACTGCAATTAAACAACTAACACATAGACAAACACATAACGATGATATAAATATATATCTACCGAAACCATCCTCAAGATACTAAGCGTGTTTTCTGCTTTGTCAGGGACACAGCGTGTTCCCCCATGCTCGCACACGAGCGAGTTATAAACCAGCCACACTTCAATCCTTCCGTCAGGACTCACAAAAACAGTCGGAAGCACCGTAGGGGGAAAACACTGTTACCAGCCCATTTCATCTGGTTAAAATTACTTTTTTAATTCTTTTCACGATGCAAGGGAAACCTAAGAGGGAGTTCAGTGCGATTACCCAAGGCAACAAGATGAAGACCTTCTCAAGGAATCGAATTTGGAAATCGACACGCTGAAAACAAACTGCAGCCCTACCGCCGCACCATTCCCAGCTACGTAACACAACAGCGTGTCCTCGCCCCGTGTTTACATCTTTCATCTCCCAGCGTGCCCTCCAGTTTTTCTTGTCTCCCCGAATTGCTCGGCTCGGCGGCCGGGATGCCCTCCCGCGGCTCCGGGCGCGGGGACGGCAGCGCTGGAGGGAGAAGGGAGGGAGGCACTGACAATAGTGCGGGAGAGGGGGAGGAGAAGGCGGTGGGGAAGCGCGGGCGGAGCGCGGGCGGGCAGGGGCAGCGGAGCCCGCGGGAGAGCGCGGAGGGTCCGCGGCGGGCGCTGGCACTTACGCAGCTTTTTCCACATGGCGCGGTGGCAGGCGATGAAGCCCTTGCGCAGGGCCGCGCACACCTCGGCCGGCTCCGCAGAGCAGAAACCCTTCTGCTTCTTGATGAAGCCCCACAGGTTCTCCCGGGCGAACTGGGCCGCCTCCCGCCCGCCGTGCCCGTCGCACACGGCGAAGAAGGCGACGGAGCGGCGCGGCCGCCGCCCGGGGCCGGTGCCGGGCGAATGCGCCCCGTCCTCGGCCGCCCGCGGGGTCCCCCCGCGCCGCCGCCCGCTCTC
>VZUI01052818.1:0-15296 GCA_013401135.1 Cettia cetti
GCCGGGGCCGGTTCGAGGCGCCGGGGCCGGGGCCGGTGCCTGTGTCGGGCCGGGGCCGGTCGGCGGTGCCGCGGCGCTGGGGCCCGGTCAGCACTGGACAGCTCCCGGCCGCGCGGCGGCGGCGCGCACTGACGGGCTTCTCTGTTGCAGGATCCTGCTGACCGTGGTGGTGATCTTCAGAATTCTCATTGTGGCCATTGTAGGGGAGACGGTGTACGATGACGAGCAAACGATGTTTGTCTGTAACACGCTGCAGCCAGGCTGCAACCAGGCTTGTTATGACCAGGCTTTCCCCATTTCTCACATAAGGTACTGGGTGTTCCAGATCATCATGGTGTGCACTCCCAGCCTGTGCTTCATAACATACTCCGTTCACCAGTCTGCTAAACAAAGGGAACGGAGGTACTCCACTGTCTTCCTTACCTTGGAAAGGGACCAGGATTCAATGAAGCGTGAGGACAGTAAGAAAATCAAGAACACGATTGTCAATGGGGTGCTGCAAAACACTGAGAACTCCACCAAAGAGGCAGAACCAGACTGCTTAGAAGTGAAGGAAATCCCCAATCCTGCTATCAGAACTACAAAGTCAAAGATGAGGAGGCAAGAAGGCATTTCTCGATTTTATATCATCCAAGTGGTCTTTCGAAATGCCCTAGAAATTGGATTCCTAGTGGGACAGTATTTTCTGTACGGATTCAATGTCCCTTCCATGTACGAATGTGACAGATACCCTTGCATTAAAGAAGTAGAGTGCTATGTCTCTAGACCCACTGAGAAGACTGTATTCTTGGTATTCATGTTTGCTGTCAGTGGGATTTGTGTGGTGCTTAATTTGGCAGAACTGAACCACTTGGGCTGGAGAAAGATCAAAATGGCAGTGAGAGGAGTACAGGCAAAAAGGAAATCCATATATGAAATCAGAAATAAGGACCTGCCAAGAATGAGCATGCCTAACTTCGGCAGGACTCAGTCAAGTGACTCAGCTTATGTGTGAGGCTGTGACAGAACTGAAACACTGTGCCAGGTGGAACAGACCCAGATACCATTAGAGAAAGGTACATTGCTTAGGCAAGCATTTTATCAAACCACCAAGAAAGCCATTAAGGTATTGGATCTGCACTTACTGAACCAGCTGCAACACACAGCGCTATATTAAAGACTGAAAAAACAGCTATAAAACCATGCTTGACCTAGCCTTACAGCACAGCTACTATTATTCCTACTTCTCATTCTAATGATTGGGTTTTTTCTGTCAGTGAAGCAGCTTTTTGGTCGTCGTTAGGATGTTTACAGTTTGAACTGTCTGACTATTTGTTGTAAATGTGTAGAATGTTCATATCAAAAACTCTGCAAGGATACTCTATATGGGGTGGGGGACACTGTTGCAATGTGCAGGCATAAGCATGTTTTAAAAGGAGGGTAAGCACACTGTAAGGAACCTAACCACAGCTCAGTCAGGATATCTGCATTCACGTATCTCACAGATGTCTTATTTTGTTTGTCTAAATCACAGACTTTATTCCTGGTGTGTATTACTGGCTATTTTCTATCATGGTTTGTGCATCAATTAGTCATACTAAAAATAAATGCTGAATATAATTTTGCCATTTTTTCTTTGCCTGTCCACACACACACACACACACACACACACACACACACACACACACACACACACACACACCAGAGACCTTAATCTTCTTGCATTAATTGTGATCTGCAGAATATATCAGTATATTTTGATTGATTCCCTAATATGTGCATGAATAAAATGTAGTTGGTCCATGCCAGGCGAGTTATGCATTTACCTACAATCACCTATGATGACACACATACCAAAGGAAGAGAGTTCATTGCATTTAACTGTGAATATATCATCTTTTCTCTGCTCTTATTTATATAAGTGCCATACTTGAAACATCTAACTCCGTACTTAGTCAAAAGGTTGTCTTGGGATACCAGCTGGAGTGAAATGATTTTATACTCTCTTTTGTTTATTCTATGCTATTTGTTTAGTCATTGCGATGGTGTAAAAAGCAGCTAAAGTATCTATTGATAAATAAAGTACTTGCCTTTTTTTTTTTTTTTTTTTTTGTAAGCCAGAGAGATTTGTTCTTTATTCTTGTATACAATTGTAAAAAAACCTTACAGGGTTAAAATAATTGACTTACAACAATTATTCTTCAGGGTTCAAAATGTCTTGTTGGTATTCTAAACTCTAAGCGACAAAACCTGGGAAATCAGGACTGTTTTTATGTCTGTTCTCCTCCTTAAGCAAGCTTCCTCTGTCTTTAAAGCCTGATCCAAAGCCCACTGACACCAACAGCCTTCTTTCTGCTGACACTAAGGGCAACACAGTTGGATGCCAAGGTCACTCTAGGAATAGCCAGAATACATTTACCCATAAATGAAACAATTGCAGCTTTTCATCAGGGAATCCAAATAGTAACCTCAGCTTTTCTGCCTTACAGCTGGTTTAAGAAATACGTTGTTCATGTCCCATCAACCTACTGGTAAGCCACTGGGGCAGTCTCAAATGAATCTCTTTGAAAAGCATTTATCTTCATACAGAATAGAATACTAAGTTTTACTTAATGATTTTTTTAACATTTTTTAAAATTCCTTCTGAATTCAACAGAAAATATTTCTCTGGCAACAGTAGGAGTTGGATCAGGACTAAAAAACATACAAGTGCATTTCTAACTAAATAGTATCTGCCCTTTAAAGAAAAGGGCCAAAATGGTGCTGGAAAATTTGGGGGTACTTTATAACATATGAAGGAGACATGGGTTCAGAGTCACAAACGGCCTTTTGATTGTATTTTATGCCAAGCCTGAAAATGGATTTTATTATATATTGGCTTGGAGATGATGCATATAAATATTTTCCTCTTGGCTTACAACTAATACCTTAACATTCCATTCTTGCCGTTTGCCAGCATTATCACTTTAAAAAATGTTGATTAATTCTTAGATAGTCTATCCATTATCACATTCATCTGCTGTCTTTTTTCTTCTATTGTGAAGCATTAAAGGATTTTAAGATGTGTCACGTTTTTAAAGATTTTAAAAACATTTTTCCTTATGTATTAATTTAACAGTTTTCCTGATTTGACTATAGAAACCTCTAAAGATGGATTTCTCAAATTCTTTGAGATAAAAACGCACACTGATATTGCTAGTTGACTGCATGCACACTGGAAAACTGCATGTTATTTTTAGAAGGACAACATGGCAGCTAAAATCTCCATCTGCAAAATAACAAGCTTCTGAAGATTATTATTTGACACATAAATCCAAGTCTGATTTTCATTTTGCAGAGTCCTGGGATGGTTTTCAAAATCATATTTTGAACAGAAATTGAAAGAAAAAATATTCTTCGACAGTCATAAGCACTCCTTTAATGTTGAACAAATGAGAGATTTTTTGCAAAGTGCTTGATCCAGTGTAAATTAAGGTTGAAAAACCAAAACTAATACTTCATTGGGCTTTGTTTCAGGTTCAGCATAATTTCCTGTTAGGCAGAAGCCCTAATGCAAGTTTTTTCCAGTGGCTGCATAGCAGTTTTCAGTCAAACTATAGTGAAGGTGCATGTCTTGAAAGCGATAAGATTTTAATACCTTAAAATTCTAAGGCAATATTTAGAAAGTATCTGTTTATATTAGGCGACACAAATGACTGAGTTAATTTAATTCTTTCTATGTAGTTGCACATTTGTACTCCAGTAAGTTGGGAGTCTTCAGATTTGTCCAAAGAGAAGAATATCAGGAAATGTAAATGCTGATTTATGTAACAGGATCAGTGATAAAGTAGGCAAAGACTTATATTTTGATCAACAGAAACATCATCCACCTTACTTGGAATATGGCTTTTCATATTTCAGATGAGAGATGAAATGTGTCAAGAGATCAGTTACTCTAATCTTCCTTTTAAATTGTTATTTTTATTTCTTACCAACTACTCATTTGTCATGGACAAGAGAAATATAGCAAACACTTTTTTTGTCAATGTATGTGAGAATCATATGATTAATGCTAATGGACTGTTTGCATGAAAGCTGACTATTCATTTACAGAATAAATGCTTTAAAATTGTCACAGCAATGGAAAAGTGTGTTAACTGAACAGAACTGAGTGAACGTGAAGCTGAAGGGCGCATTATATTGACTACTTAGGTCTTCCTCCTGCCTCAGTGAAATAAATTAGTCTCATCATTGACATCTCTGTAAGGATCAGACATTAAAAATGAAAATTTAGTTAATATTTGTTTCATTCATTGTTTACATTGTTTTGCACTGGTGGACAGCATTATGTGTCATGGTGAGTGCAAACACAAATACTATGTTCACTAAGCTCTTATGGGAAATTGCAATAGAATCCAATAAACAATTAGTTTCATGAAATTTTAAAGTTTACTTAAAATAATTACATTATTTCATTTTTATATAGACTTGATCTTGTGCTTTGCTCATGTGTGTGAATTTAAAAAACTATTTACATAGGAGCTATGAACCATTTCACCAGATATGTGTAAGAAAAAATGAGAGTCTATTAAAATATTTTTTTAAAGTGGATTTGTTTTTCATAATGAAAACTAGCTGCATTTTTACATGTATCATTTTTTACATGGGGAAGCTGAATTTCCTGGTCCCATAAACAGTTTAGTTTTAGAGACCTCTGATTTTGAAGAAATGTAAAGGTTTTTACCTTTTCCAAGGGAAAACTGAAGAACAAAGAGATCAACTGAGATTAAAGAATCACAGAAATGGTCAGATGGATTTTACTTTGTTTTATACTAAAGAAGTCAGAAACACTCAGAATCTTCAGAGTGGGTACAATGCTTTTCTTGGACTACACCTAATAGGGTAGGACAAAGCTGCTGCTATGTAGAGAACCATACCTGAAAAGTTAAATGTGAGGAAGAATTCTTTTCCTGCATTTGTAAAAGAATACAATTTTTTCAGGGCAAGAGGTTGGATCAGGTAGACGTTGTGCCTGCATCCTTTTGGCTTTATTTTGCTTGAATATAACTGTTTCACCATGCTCCTTCAACAAAACAGGTTGGAAGCTTTTGTATGCTGTGCAAGTACAGAAATGGGAATTAAAAGATTGGGTCATATGAGGAGAACACAGGCATATGTTTTCAGTGCTTAGAGTCTGGTCTGGTTCCTCATGAATTTAATGACAAGACTTTGTTTTCTGTGGGACCAAATCGATTCCCAGCGGGATGAAACACTTTTATTTTGTGAGATTAACAGGAGAGATTTCAGCATTTCTGTATTGCACACCCATCTCTGGATATTTTGAAATATTCTTCCCAGAAATTTTATTTTATTGCAAGCTTTCAGAAGACAGACTAATTTGGTATCAGCTACTAATACCAGATCCTAAACATCACCATCGTCTCAATGAAATTCTGATAGTATATGAAGAAAAATTGCGCTAGGAAGTGTTGCATACTATGCCTATTAAAATGTACTAAAGAAGTAAATCAGGAGTCAGTAGCCCATTAGACAAATGCAGATATGGAGTATTCCCTGGCATTGCATTAAAAATAAACCATGCATAAAGATGTATCTATGAAGTTAAATATTTGTAAGATTGTTAAAAGATTTTACCTGGATTGAATTAGTGTTTTACAGATTGAATTTCAGAGATGGATACAGAAGTCACACACCCGGAGTTAGAAACCAAAGCAGATGCAATGACCTGACTGGATATGTAATGTGCACAACCCCCAACAATTACCCTTTTCCTGTGACTTCTAGGGCTATGGGCTATACCAATTCTTCAGGGAGTTTAGCTGAGCAGGTGACTCTCTAAGTGATAGCATTTAAGAGGCTTGTC
Organism: Cettia cetti; assembly: GCA_013401135.1. Classification (NCBI taxonomy): domain Eukaryota; kingdom Metazoa; phylum Chordata; class Aves; order Passeriformes; family Sylviidae; genus Cettia; species Cettia cetti. The sequence continues at coordinate 5,843 of VZUI01052818.1, forward strand.
TTCACAGCATTAAAATCTATCAGCTTTTTCTTGGTGGTGCCTGAAACACACGATGAATCTGATCTCTAGGTTATGGAGACCCACATATAAAATGACTTTCTGCTATCCCCTCAAAGTGAAAATTACTCTTGCATTCAACAGAATGTGGAAGTAAGGTAATTTGCTATTAATCCGCTTATTTTTTGCATATGTAGTGTGGCAAAAAAGGACATAGAAGGGTTACCAGTACCTGGATAATAATTAATACACCCTAAAGTGATTAAGCAAATCTTGACTTCTGTTTCTTTCACAGAACACAGCATTTGCTGCATATGATTTATCTATAAATATATTTCATGGCACATAATTAATGTAACTTTCATTTTTTGAAAGATGTTATAATAATTAGTCCTATATTTTAAATCTGCTAACAATTTGCATGTTTTTGAGGAATGCTAAAGTAGAAAATTATTTGTATCAGTTAAGCGATATTACATTTGGAAGCGATGGTTTCCTTTTCAGTGACAAGCTTTAGTTGTCAAATCTTTTTTTTAAATTTACACTGAGCAGAGATTTTTTAACGTGTTAGAAGTACGTATTATGAAGATATAACTTTAAGGAAATGTATAACAGCAAAATTGGGGGAAAAAATAAGGATTTGTGGGCAGTAGAGAAAAGTAGGTGTGCTGTGGATTTACTTATTAACAGTTTAGGGATTAAAGCATCTTCAGAACATATTCATGAGCAAATATACAAGATTCCTTGCATTATCTCTTATGTAAGCAAAATGTTTCTAGAAATTATTTTCCACTATTCTTCAATTTCACTTTGAATAATCTAAATAAGTGCATGACAATGTCCAAAGCCATCATGAATACGGATGTCCCTACTTTCACCCCAAATGTGTAGGGTTTTTTTTTAAAAATGCATCACTGCTCTGTAATGAAAACCATTTTACCACCAGAAAGCCTGTCCATCAGAAAACAGGTGGTACTTGACATGGATATCAGGCAGACTTTAACGGAGCAACCAGACTTAAAGATGCACATTAATGGGTGACTTGTGATGAGCATGTTATGAGTGGAGTTACTGCAAGGCTAAAATGACTTAATTAAAGAGACTTTCAGGATTGCACTGCATGTCATATTCAGGTGCAAGAGATTCAGGGGTTCTGAAGAAAGATAAGGGCCATAGGAATTTCTTTACTTTCTCCTTTGAAAAAAGAAGACAAAACCTGTTCTTGCAATGTTCTTTGTGTAAAAACATGTACAATTCTACATATGTACAACTCTGAGAGGAGTCCACATCTGACATTGTTAAATTCCCACCAGCAAGTGTGATTGAGCAATATTTAGTTTACATATATATAGAGATAACACATTTGAGTCTTTACCACCACTTTCTCACATGCAAGTGAAAACATAATTTGTAGGACCAAGGAAACAATTTGCTTCATCTGCTATATATTTGTATGAATTTCCTCAAAGTGAAATTCTTCATATTTCTCTCTCATGAAACTATTGAAGTTCCTTTGTTTATAAAAAAGATGGAAGCACATTTCAAAGAATTTTAATGTGTTTACATTAACAATACAACTTGAGAGGTTTTTTTTCTTTTTAAATTCTGTGTGGTGCATATTTTCTTGATGTATTCTTCAATTTAATGTTCTGGTTATTGTTTGAATTGTGTCTCATGCTACTACAGGGAACTGTAATTTTTCTGGTTTTCTTTAAAAATTATTATTATTATTAACTCAGATTCTGCATGTATGTTAAGGTATTGTGTCACAATTCTTAAAGTGTCAGCAAGTATAGAATTTTTATAAAAATATGTACAAGGCATTCAATTATGTTTAATTTAGTTTGTGAAGGTTTTGTTTAAAAAAACTGGTAAAACATAAGGCTTTCATTGATCACTTTAATTATTATTTCATTTTCAGAAACTATATCTCCTGCATTTATTCATGTAATTTTTATGTTAGTGGAGACTGAAATTTTTATCTGCCTTCAGCTATGTGATCTATAGCTCAAATTTCAACTTACTTTACAATAGGACCACAGAGCATGAACAATCCAGAGAAACACAAGGCTCAATGAGACATCAAAAGCGAAGTGAATTTTAGAGTGATGTTGATCTTATAAATATCATATACTGAATTAAATCAGTCTTTATGGCTTAATCACACATAAGTGAATACATTATAATTGTATATTGTTGGGAGTCATACTCAGAAAAAGCTAGTGTCAGTTACTAATAAGAAGGATTTCTTAAAAAGAATTTAATTTTTAGTTTCTCAAATAGTTGCTTAAAAGTCCCTTAAAATGATGCAAAGATTGGAACATAACTGTGACACTTGCCCGTCTTCTTAAGCTGCTGAAGCACAAATTATAAAAAATCTCTATTGATAAAATACTTCACAGAATCACAAAATATGCTGAGCTGGGAGGGATCCATGAGAATCATGCATTCCAGCTCCTGGCCCTGCACACCAGGCAGACACCCCATGAGTCCCATCCTGAGCCTGAGAGCATTTTCCAAAAGCTTCTTGAGCTCTGTCAGGCTGGTGCTGTGACCCCTTCCCTGGGGAGCCTGTTCCAGTGCCCAAACACCCTCTGGGTGAAGAACCTTTTCCTGATTTCCAACCTAAACCACCCCTCAGTATCATGACATTCCCTTGGGTCTTGTCACTGGTCACCACAGAGAAGAGATCAGTGCCTGCCCTCCTCTTCCCCTCACAGGAAGCTGCAGGCTGCAGTGAAGTCTCCCCTGTGTCTCCTTTTCTTCAGGCTGAACTGAAAAAGTGACCTCAGCCACTCCTTATACTGCTGTCCCTCCAGAGCTTTCCCCATCCTCGTGGCCTTTCTTTGTACATTCTCTAACAACTTAACGTCTCTTGTATATTGTGGTGCCCAAAACTGCACAGAGGACTCAAGGTGAGGCTGCCCCAGTGCAGAGTAGTACTTCTTTGTTCATATGTGTGTACCCTTCAACTTTGCTTAGCAGGCAGTCAAGAGACAAGGGGCTTTAATTGTATAAGTTTCATTAGACTGCAGCAAGAGCATAGACAGATAAAATATTTATAGCATGATTTTTGAATTTGGCAGTATGACTCCTATTAACATTAATGGAATTTTTACAGCTGAATCTTAGTGCATTAAGTAAAAAATATTCATTCCTCCTGTTTGCTCAACAACTTGACCTTTCCACTGTAAATTAATACAATATTTTGAATTAATTTTAGACTAATTAAACTTTGAGGCCCTCTTGTACTCTTTCATGAAAACACATATCAGGGAGAAGCAAGTTTGTCAGCATGAGCATATGGTTATCTAAATTTAGCCTATTTTATTGAAAAGGTGTCAAATTTGATACATTGAAACTGTGGCACCATTGGAATAGCACCTTACACTTTGCAGTATCTGAGTTTATTGCAATTCAGTGTGCCAAAGAACTCTGCAGCACTGGATATTTGATTCCTTTCAGTACTGAAAAGCCAATGAATATTTGTCACAATGACCTTCTGCTTTGACTACAGGAGAAAGAAAGGAATCCTGCCAATATGGTGCTTGACCATGCTGTCTCCTTAGCAAATCTGAGAGCTTCTGAAACAAAAATGTAAAAATGGAACTGTGTTTAGACTGCCAGTCCTATTCAAACAGGAGTTTTGCTTAGAAATGTTCCCTGCTAGACTATGAATGATTCTATGGGGCTGTGAGAGCTTCTGCAATGCTGCTGCAATCCTGTATGAAAATATTTAATTGTAATTAACGCCTGAGTTGCTACTGGTTTTCTGTCTCTCTTGAAGATACTGTATGACTTGCTTAACTATTAAAACAGCTGATCTCTCTAATTTGTTTTGGCCAGCATTGCTTCACACAATACCTACCAAGAGGTAAAACTCTTATTCAAGCAACTGTGCTCCCTCAAATTTTATCCTAGGACAGTGGCTCATATCCTCACAGGAACTAAAGAACACAAAACTGGCTCCAGCCTGTTCAGCAGCATAAGCAAAACCACGGGGGAGGGAGGGAGAGGGAACAGGAAGAGCTGGCTTTGCCAGTTTTCTGCTGCTAAGGAGAAGTGGGAAGGAAAGCTGTGCTTGTCCTTGCCTTCACCCCGTCCTCACTTCTCAGAGGCGGCTGTCACCTCGCATATGTGACCGTCCCCTGGACCCAGCAGCTGTGGTGAGCTCTGTGATTGTACTTGCTGCTCTCTCCTGCCTGCTAGTGCCTTTGCAGGGGCTGTAATGGGCTCAGAAACTGGCTGTTGCTAATTCTCACTTGTCCTGGGATTCTTTCACCATCCTTCAGAACAATATCTAGTGTTTTTCTTGAGCAAGACAGCTGAATTATCAAGAGTCCAAGGCAAGCCTTGATAATTCATGTATTTTCTCCATAGTGGGAAAAAAAAAAAAAGGTTTATTAAACACAGGAGTTTTAAAATTAAATTAAGGCTGTAATTTCTCAGCTGCTAAGAGATATACGTAACAAAATTCTTTATGTTGGAACATTCATCCAGAAATGCTGACTCATTACAGAATGAATGCATATTTCAAATGAAATTCTAAGGAAATGTGAGGATACTCCTGTCAATGTCAATTAGAAATCCTTAGATTTGTCTGGAAAAGAACATAATGTCACATGCAAATTAGAGAGAAGACTGAAAAACAGTACGGTTAACATTTTCTAAAAAGTTATCATATATCTATGAAGAAAATCCCACTACAGGTAAAAACCCTGAATTTCCTTTTATACTTCTGATAAGCATAATATGTAATTGTCCCTGTGCTATTTAAAAAAACCCCAAATTTTTAGAAAACTTTCTTCTGATCCTCATCATACTCAGAGCTCCAGGATACTTCAACACTGAAGATGAAAATACTTAAATAGATAAATATCCTCAAATTTACAAGCCTTCCAAAGGAAAAAAAAATATAGTTGGCTGTATACTCTAGAATATTTTGAACTGTTTTTTAAAACAGAATTTATCAAGACAACAATGAAACAAGTGTCAGAAGACACTAACTTAAAGTCTTTAAAGAACTGGGGCAAAGAATTAAGATAGTCCCTAAAAATATTTAGCATGTGATGTGGTGGATTTATACTTTGCTGAATCTGATAGCCCTGAAATGGGTAAGCTTCATGCCCCAGGTCCAACCAGTAGCAAGACTGAACACATATTCTCATCATGCACCTGCAGAGTGCACACTCATGAACATCACACATAAACGTGGCTGGCTACACAGATCAGACACAAAACACTCACATGGAGCTCATCCCACTTCCATCTCTGTGGGATGGAGATACCCAGTGGGAAAGAAAGTACTTATATATATATACACACATATACATGTGTACAACTTGGCACTAGATCCCAGTCTCCTCAGTGCTGTCACCTGGACATACAAGCCCCTGAGGCTGCAGTCTCACTGCAGCTGCTGGTGCAGACCCTGCACTCACACAGAAACACACACATATACACATACCCAAGGCTGCCAGTGTCTCAGTCACTCAGGTCTCTCCAGTCGCTTCCACACAGGCACATGGAATTCCTGACTCGTGGTCTGACTGCAGCTGCTGGCACCCAGACCCCGGTACAGACATACTCAGTAGAGAGTCCCTCACTGAAAGAAATTTTGAAAGAAGATAGGACAGGCTGAGCTGGTCAGGTGCAACTTTGACAGAGAATCATACCAAGGAGAAAATTGCACCTGACTGACCTCTTTGTCTCTTCTTATCCTCACACTTGTTCCTCCCAAAATTATCTAGATCACTTCCTTTCCCCAGTGTTGGCTTGTCCCCTAAACATCCCAGAATAAATCTTGACATGAATTTCTCTTGCATCCCATGAAATGCCCCATATCCTTAGGCAAGTTCACCTGCCTCAGCTAGGGTAAAACCATCAAATGATGCTGTAATCATAACTCATGTTGATGGGCTTGATATCAGGACTTTGGTGCTGAGGCTCTACTAGGGCAGCTCTGAGAGAAGCCTAGACAGAGCACTCCTTCCTTTGAATCTTTAATTTGGGTCCTCTCCTTGCTTTTGTACTCGTGCACTTCTCTGGTCTTGTAGAGATGAGTATTTTATGGGCTGATGGCTCCTGTGATGGGTGCAGCAGTAATTGGGAAGGGTGTAGTTTGAGTCCCTATCTGCTGTTACCTCTCTACCTTCTTTTGTGGGTGTGCAGACGAGCTTTGGCCACATAAAAATCTTTTTTCAGGTACAAATGCAGGTTTTAGAGTGTTTCCCATGATTCTGTGAGAGCTTATACGCTCAGAAATGCATGATAGAAAAATAGAATTTGTTGCAGCTGTATCTCTGCAACAAACCTCTAACAGTTTTCAAAGTGCTGAAGGAGATCTAACTACAATGGTGAGCTTCTTAGAGAAGAAGTTGAGCTGTGCAAAGAGGGAAGATTTATTCTGCTTATTTTGTAAGGGTAATCCATTACTTTTTGTCAGCTCTTTCCTCAACTAAGTGGAATAATTTCACAATAACATGAGTGAAATTTGGCTTTACACTTGTTAAAGAATTCAGTCCTGAGGAGTCTCCTGCAGAGAAGAGGATCTGAGATCTGGGGCCAGTGAATTAAAACATTTTGGCTGGTTCTTCTGCACTCTTAGATCCCATACTTGTCAACACTCCTAGATCCCATTTTCAGCTAACAAAGCAGCTTCTGTCCTTCAAAGGCATGCACTAAGTTTCTTTCTTGGACTGAGACATTAAGCTCTATGGCCAAATCAACAGGAAGAATGCCATGATTTCTGTAAAGGCAGCAGGGTTTCTGAGAATTAAAGGTAATTTGCACCTAAAGTTTTCATTTAAAAGGCAAAATAAATTACCCTTTTATCTATGATATAGTTTCTATGATTCTCTTCATATTGACAACTGTGTTATTTAAAGTACATAGCAAAAACTTAAAATCTGGAAAATTTTGACCATCTTTGATTTACACTTTCCTAAAAACATGAAGGAACAGATAGACCTGTTTTGTTACTTTTTTTCTGATTTCATTCATTTTATTTATCTGGTTAGTTCAAATGATAGACTGTATCTCAGCCCTTGCGCTTGTAACTCAGTCCCTATTTTTCAGCTTGATGGCTGTTGACAGGCACAGGAAAAAGTACTTCAGAGCATATAAAATGTCTCTCATAAATGTTCTGTTAGAATCCTAGCAATCATCTACTTGAACAATTTTGCAATGTTCTATTTCAGATGGCAGGTTTGAGATCACTGGGAAACAGGAGCTCACTGCATGCCCTCTTGCAAAGGCAGGGAATGCAGTAAGTGCAACAGACATGAAAAACACAAGGACATAAACAGCTAAATGACAAAAATATGTGCAGAAATATTTGCAGTATAGGTTGTTCATTGTGGTCTGGACACTTGTCATCCGTGTACAGAGGGGCTAACTTCACTGAGATTAGTAGATTGTGTAAAATCACATTTTCACCATGTCAACAGAGAGCCAGATTTGTCACTGTTTTTACATCTAAGTAATATCATAAAAAAATCCCAGGTTATTCTGTTGCGCAATTGTTACAGCTTTACTTGAATATGAGCTGTAGAACTGTGTGACACGTCAAAATGAGCAAGGCAGCTTTTAAAAATATTTTTTTATTCTGTCCATATTTTTGGTCAACTTGCTAGTTTTCCATTAAATTCACATGTGTCAAAATACTTACATATATATATTTGTGTATATTTCTATGTGTGCATAGTAGAGACTTGAGGCTGCATTGATTCCATCTCAGTTTAAGTTGTCCTTTCAATTCTTGTGAAAGGAAACATTAAAAAAATCCTGTTCATTGCACAGACATCCTAGGCATTCCATGTGCAATGTTCTTCGACAGCTGCTTAGCCATAGGCTCCTTTTGACTTCATTCAGGTGACTTTAAAAGCTAATGACAGAAACACTTGTTAAGAAAAGTGAGTGGCTCAGCCCCATGGCACAGCAGAATGTCTTGTTATCACAGCGAGAGAAAATTCAGTCACCTTTATTTAAGGGTTATTTTGTGCACCCATACATGTTGAATTTAGCAGTTATACTTGTTTAGTTACTCTACAGACCTGACTCCTTTGAGGAAATCTGTACATCTCTGTGAGCCACCTAGTCCCTCTACACTTTGCTGTCTCTCACTCAGTCACTGGGAGTATTTCCATGCTGCAGCTGCACTGTATGCTCAGATGCTGTAATGAGCCTGGCCATCCTCTCACACCATCCTCTTAATGGCTGCTGAATGCAATCCTACCACAGTTCAATTGACATAGTTTAGCTGAACGCAGGTTATGTTGTCCTCCACTGTTAGCAATTTAGGGACTCTATCCTGTGTAATCTGTGGGTTTTCCATGAACCTTTAGATTTTGGTAGGACTACACTGTTATAAACGCGAAAAATGTGAAGTGAAATCCTTTTCCCCCTGTTATTATATGGCCATGATAAAACAAGAAGTTTCAACAGCAGTTTTATGAAAAATATATTGTATGTTATGTGACAAAAATAACAATAATCTTAAAAGGCATATTTTATTGTAACAACTTTTAGTTGTTCCTTTATGGCTTATTCATTTTGTTTCCTTCCTTGAAAGTGTGAGGTTTCTTATTTCTTTAAATACAGCTTTTTTTCATGTAGTGTCTTTTGATACCTTATGTGCAAATAGTCTGTGGCTGCCAGGTCAGAAAAAAATATGGCAAAGATAAGTTACACAACATCAAGAAAATAATTGCCAGAGTCTAGAATAAAACTTAGAGGAAAACCAAGGCCTTGTAATTAAAAATCAGCACCTTACTGGTTTCTAGTACTCTGTCCTTAATAGTTAGAGAACCCTTGTTCATAACTACCAGGAATCTATTCAAGCATCTATTTGAATCTGTTAACTGATCTATCATACGTAAGTGATATATCATACATATCACATCTAAGCCGGTAGGTAACTCAGCTGTACCAAGTTCATTATAATTCACCCTTGTATATCATATATGAGCCACATTGCTAAATCACATCCTCACTAAATTATTTATCACTAAATCCCATCAATATAATTCAAAGTCTTCTCCTACTAGGCATGCCAACAATAAATCACAAAGACCGAAAGACTACCCTTGGGGTTTCTAAGTTGCTAAATCTGTTTGAGAGAGATTTTTAGATAATTGGTCCAAAAAGTTCCTTAATGTGGTTTAGAAAGTTAAACTGTTATATTAAAATTTCTTGCTTTGAATGAGTTTATTCCAGGTAAAAATCCATATTTAAATAGATTTCACACATCTTTCTCTCACTCTCTGTCTTACAGTGCTGCACAAAAAGAAGCAAACGGAAAGCAAAGTGGCATCAGTTCTCTCCACTTTCAGCTTCATTTTTTTTATGCTTATAGAGGTGTTTATAACTCTACAAATATCCTGGGAAAAAAAAAAAAAAAAAAAAAAAAAAAAAAAAAAAAAAAAAAAAAAAAAAAAAAAAAAAAAAAAAAAAAAAA
>VZUI01052820.1:0-11795 GCA_013401135.1 Cettia cetti
ATCTTTGGAAGACAGATTTACAACGTTCCCCCAGACTGCATGGAGTCCCATAGATAAACTGTATATTTAAGGGGGGGTCTTGAAACCAAAATGAATATTTGAATCATGCATAAGCTTATTTAAATATTGTAATACAGAAGTCCTTAAAACAAAGGATCTGAAGTGGGACGGTGTGCTGATCTTGTTGGTATCAGCACCTCGGCCGAAAAGCTTTGTTTCTTTGTCTCCTAATTGTCTATTTTATTTTTATTAAACTTATAACTTTTACATAAAAGTGAACCGTGTTTTTCACATTATTATGAGAGATTTTTACTAAACCAAACTTAATTTTTTCATTTATTTTGTTGTATTTGAAAGTATAATTGAAATTAGTCTTATTGTCTGAAAACCCTGGCCTGTATTTTATTCTGTAGGTGTTACTTATGTTCACCTCTTAAGTATTGTTTATTGTCATGTTATACACCTACCTTGGGGGTTTTTTTCCTTTGTTTTTGAATGAAGAAGGTAAATACAGCAATCTATTGCTAAATTAAAAGGTTGAATGATAATAGAATTAGCAGAATAATGTGAAGGTTTTGTTAGTCATTAGATAGTCAATAGAGTTGTTAGTTGCTTCTCTTTTCATACTTTAACTGTGTTCTGGGAAACAATTTATGGAACTTGACATTGACAGCATTGATGTCTATGGATTGTGCTAACGGGTTGGTCTCCTTCCCAGCAATTTAGGTTCAACAGTTCTGTTCATGATGCATTCTAAATCACTTCTTAGTAAGTGAAATAGGTCTTGATTAAAAGGTTGTAATTTTTGTAATTTTTTTTTTTTTTAGCATTTTTGGTTTTGCCTGAAGAAGAAGAAAACAAGAAAAGATGGACTGGAATTTAAGGCCAGTCCAGAATGCTGATGCAAATACAAACCTGCAAAGTGAAGCAGCATGTTTCCCTCAGTTACTTCCTAATGGACATGCCTTTCCTCAGACAAATGCCAACTCCTCTAAAAATGCATGCACTTATGCTGAAAATAACCAAATCATGTATGTGCCAACTATCAATACTGCCTTCCCTGCTGTAAATGCTGAAGGATTCAAAACTTCAGATCAAACCTCACCAGGAGCATCTGTAACTGGTAATAATTTTTTTATGTCAAAGTACTCAGTTAAACGACATCAACCGATGCACATTACAGCTCTAAAATCTCCCATTCAGAGTTCACCTTTGCGGCCAGAGATGACTCCGACTTCTTGGCCAGTCTCTAATCCCTACAGTTATCCCTGCAGAAATTTACCCCCTCTGTCCTCTCAAATGAACGCAGGGAATAATGTAAGGAACATGCTTGGGGAGCCTCAGTATGCCAATACCAACGCGTACCCCTTGCAGCAAGAAATGCTGCAGCATAATTCTCTGAGACTTGGAACACTACATCAAGGTGGCATTCATCCCCAGAATAATTCTTTTCCTCTTGGTAGTCCCGGGCAACATGTCCAACCCCAAATATTTAATTCCAACACTCAACAGGGTAAAGTTTCCTATTCAATGAATCAAAATAATGGGACAAATGTACAGCTGTCACAATTTCAGCAGAGTCAGATGGCATCAGAAAGTCCTAGAGGATGTTCTGCACCATCTTTGTTGCCTGCCAACTGTGTTTCAAGACCTGCAGCACAATCTTCAATGAGTGTACCGCAGGAAGTGCAAAATGTACCTAATGGATACAACATTAACCAACAGAGGTGCCCACTGGATCCAAAAAATGCTCCTGGGTTTAACAGTATTCAGCAACACTGTCTGCAGCAGCAATCTGGAGAAGTCAGTCAATCAGTCAGGAATGTCTATAATCCAAGTGGAAGTGTGACAGCAAATCGGTCTTTTAGTGAAAGCTCTGTGACATCCCCTGGCATTCCCAAAGAACTGCTTGATGTTGTGAAAGAAATAGAAGCTCTTTCTTCACAGCCACTCAGTGATCCTGCCTCAATTCCAGAGAGCCAGACTAGTAGTTTGATGAATGGGCCTGTTAATGATCAGATTTCTTCAGTGACAGCAACACGTGGAATAAGAATTACAAAGGAGAGACTAGCCTGGGAAGCTGAAAAGCTGAAGAGTCTTAAAAAAAGGGTTGTCCTGTTTGAAACAGTTCATAATTATAAAAAAAAAATCTATCATGCCAAAAATACTCCTCCTCCTAGTTATCCATATTCTTCTGCCAATTGTCTTCCATGTGTGCCCAAACAAAATGTACCACCTTCCCCATCTGAAGCAGTAAGGACAGAGAGGCCCACACTCATGGTGTCACATGAAGAAAGAAAGGACAAAAACCTAGCCAATGCTGATAACAGAAGTTTGGAGGTGACTCAAATTAACCCTCAGGTGGAGCAGGGAAGCCTTTCATCAAGCTTCAGTCCTGTTCCCTCTCAGAGCAAAGTCCCAGCTCAATTTAGTAATCCTGAGAGCACCTTGGAACAAAGGGATGTGCATGCCTTGGCATCTTCTCAAGGAACTGTGACTTCCTCAGACAATGCTTCGTGTTTTACTCAGGCAGGGAGCTCTGTCAAGACTGCATCAAAGAGCGTGCAAATTGGTCCCGAGAACTCATCATTTCTTCAGTTTGTATTAAGCAGCACAAATGCGCTCAAAGAGAAGACAGCTGGTGCTACCGCTGATAAAATACTGACGAATCTTCTGCGTAGTGAGAAACCGCTGCTCGATACATCTGCCTCAGGTGAAAGCATGCTAAAAAACACTAGTGAGAAGAATGTAGAAAGTCTGAAAGGTGAGAAGGCATCTGTGGCTCACACAAATGCTCCTGCATCAGAAACAACTGCATCTAGTGATGCTAAATTCCAGGCTGAGGTAGCTCAGAAAAACCCACCATTGACTGAAAATGCATCCTGTAACCAGAGCAATTGTAGTTACTCTATGGAAGAACTGGCTGCATGCCTGCGCTTGTGGGAGAAGTTCCCATCAGAATCTGTAAGTGTGCAAAATAAACAGTCAAATGAAAGCCCCACGGCAAATCAGGTTTTACCCTCCCAAAACACAAAGAAGACAGAAAAAAAAAATGTTCTGCCTAGCACAGATGAGGCTGTTTTGCCTGTAACAACTACCTCTGTAGGACAAAAACTTGATACATTGACTTCCAGTTTGATAAAAAATTTTGAACCTCAAGTTGCAGTTGTCTCTCCTTTAGTACTTTGTGAACAAAGACCTCTAAGTGAGCAGGCAGGCAAGATCCCAACACCTGAAGATAAAACCTATCCAGTCATCAACTTGGGGAGCACATATAGCTTGCAAGAAGAGGGGAAAAATGATGGAAGTGTGGCAAATACTGCCAAAGGAACAATAGAAAATGCTTGGTCATCACCCAGCGCTTGTGTTCTGGAACAAAAAGTGGACTCAGATTTGCAACAGATCAAATTAGGTGATGAAAACCAAAGGAAAATTAGTCAATCTGCACAAGATGCAAGACAAAATCTACAGCTTGGATTACAAAACAAGGCTACTCCTCCTCAATCAGGAACAAATTTTTGTAGTCAAAGCTCTCAAGAAGGTATAAGACACCACGGAGATAAGCAAGCTGTGTTAGAGGTGGGAGATACATCCATGGCTGAGCTGGAAAATGACATGTTTTGTATTTCTAGTGTATGCTCTCTAGTTGAAGGTCATAAATTTTATAATCCACAAATAGCAGGCATGTTCAAGTCAGTCTATGAGACATATGCATCAGAAGGGAATGCATCTGGTGCAAGACAAAAGGAGCAACATTCAGACTTGCATAAAACTGAGCTGAGCAATAACACTTCCCAAAGAGAGAGCTTGCTGTTAAAGATGTTGGAAGATTCATCAAGCCATTTGGAGAAGGAAAGCAGTGGCAATTCTCCTAAAGCAGTTTCTACCTCTGAACAAAACACATCATTCAAGGCATCTTTCAAGCATCCTGAAAATGACTTAGAAAGTCTTGCTAATATAAACCAGAAGTTAGCTCAAAATTCACTAGATTCCTCTATCAGCATAACTGCTAAAACAAGCATACCTGCTGTTCCAGGAGACCACAGTAAACAAAATTCCACGTCCAGTAAAAATAGCACAGAAAAGGAGGAAAACTTCTTTGGAACAGAACCTAGTAAATATCTAAAAGATCAGCTGTTGGCTCTAGTGAAAGAGTTTCCATATGGCATTGAAGGTGCTGATATGCTAACAAAAGAAGCAGCGCAAAATCGTTCCATGGCTGAAGGGACAGAGAATCAGTCTCAAAAAGAGGTTAAAATTCCTGACAAGAATTCTCGTTTGAAGGATCCAGTAAATCAGACTAGAATTGCAGTGTTAAACTCTGATCCTGTTCAACAACTGTCTCCTGGATGCAACCAGTGTCCCTCTAGTGACAGCAAGAGAGAAGTGAGTCAACAGTCAGAAAAGGTTTCAGCTGACAAGGACAACATTGAAGGCAGTGTCCAGCCTAGTCAGAATCTATGTGAGAAGGGAAAAAACCCACAAGAAACTTCTAACCCCAGTGAAAAAAGTGAAGATTGCTCTTTAATAGGTGGTGTATCTGTAGCATTTAAAACACTGCATTGTCCCTCTCAATTAGAAACATCTGGTTCAGAGAAAAAAGATGGCCAACTACCAAAAGCTGAAAACACTGACTCTGCAGAGACAGAAGAAAACAACAGTCAATCTGATGCCTTGAAAAAGAAAAACAGTGCAGTGGGGGACCTGACAATTTCTGAAAAAATCCCAGACAGTATTAGCAAAATTAAAGATATTTGCAAATACAGTTCTGCAATGAACAAAAAACCTAGGCTGAAGGTGGATAATGAATACAAATTGCCTACAACACAGCAGGAAAAAATTGGACCAGTTAATCCCTTTGAAAACCAGGATGCTGATAAATACAAAAGCAGCAGTTGGAAGGAGTGTCTGCAAATTGACAAAGGAACCCAAGTGTCAAGTAAAGAACTTCATTCTGACAAAAAAGATCACCAGACAGCCTCCCAAGAGTTATCAGAGAAAACTGATCATACATATGCAGACAGCATAGCAAAGTTGTCCATAAAGAAGGAGAAAGTTTTCAAAACTGAGTCCCTTTCAAAAGATATTACCAAACCAGGTTTGACCATGAAATCCAAAACGGACATTGACCAATCTGTGAAGTCTGAAACTGTTGAAATTCAGCACTCTGAGGTCAGTCAAGGGCAAAAAATTAAAACTTGTGAAGATAACTCAGCTGAAGATCAAAACTGCAGAAAAGAAAAGGAGATGCTTAGGCAAGACGTAGGAATTAGTGTCAAAGAGCCAGCGAAATTGCCAGCAGAAAAAAAACATAAAAAATTGAGTAGTTACCGAGCTGATGCTGTAAAATTCTCAGATAGTAGCTCTGTAGACTTCAAATCAAGACACACAAAATATTCTCAGCATAAATCTGTGAAAGTTCATCCTTTGCAGGAGCAGACACACAAACGGAAGATGAAGGAAAATATGGTTGGGAAGAGAGAACTTAAGAAAGCAAAGCTAGAAGAGGAAAGACTGAAACAATCTGAAGCAAAGAGCTCTAAACAGCTTGTGCACAACTGCATGCTAAATGCTGACAAAGCTAAAAAACTGAATGGAGAAAATGGTTGGAAACCAAGGAGTTCCTTAGCAGATTGCTCTGTGCTTAAATTCCAGAGGAAAAGGGCTCGATCTTCTAGCCTGTCTAAAAACTACTTTTCTAGCAAAGAAAGGCATCTTGATGGTCAAAACAAAGACAGGTGCTCTGAGAAAATGTTCCCTGATAAAAATCTTCTGTACTTAAACAGAAGAAATAACAGACTAAAGCTGCATCTTCAAAAGGAACCCAAAAAACACTACCTGAACAGAGTGGCATTTAAACGTACAGCGCAGGAGCGCATCTATCTGACAAAATTAGAGACATCACCTGTCAGGCCCGTCTGGCATAGAACCACCAAAGTGTCAAAAAGCAGTGACTCAAAAAGAGATGTGTCTGTCTCAACAGTTGAGAAATCATGCAAACAGGAAGTCCTTGAGTTCAAGCTGTGTCCAGAGATTCTGTTCAGAAATCCAGCCCCTTGTGAAGAAAGCTTAGCTGCAAAGAATTCTCCAGAAAGAGATAAAGTTGTTGTAGAAGGTATGATGCTCTCTTGATTATTCATTTGTAATTAAAACCATGTATTCATTTTTAAATTCATGTTGCACAAAGCTATAGACAGTGAAAACTTGGGACTGTAGAGCTGAAGGCTGAGATATCGTAACTTGTGCTCTGACAGACCACAGCTGTGTCTTAAGCTGAAAAAGGACATGGGAGTTTTCCTTCAATTTTCTGTAAGTCTTAGAGAATTAAGTTAGAGATCTTTGGAGCATGGCAGTTTCAAGTAACTTTGGGAGAAGGCTTTGTAAAGTACTTGTAGAAGTTAGCTTGGCTTGGTTGTAGAAAGTAGATTCCCTTGGTGTAGTTACCAAAGGTGATCTGATCTGTATGCTCTGTTCACCTGCTTGTGCATCAGTCTGGCTGGGCAGAGGAGGGAGAGATCTTTCATGATGTTGAGTAATAGAACAGGCTTAGGCCAAACATATTCTGCCCATAGTCCCCATAACCTTTGCCATCTTTGCTTTAAGCATCCAGTTTTCCTTCTCTTCTTCCCTACCCCATTTTTCAACATTTTACGTGATGCATTCTGAAGCATATTTATGTCAAGTGTTGTATTTGATTTTTAAATTAACCTAAATTATAAGCTATGTATATCTGCTATTGGACTAATTTTCATACCCAAAGGAAATTTTATTCTGCATGTGCTAGTATATGTATTAGAATTTAATACTGAATAGAGGCCAAAACTTGTGATATAGGAACCTCAGAAACATTTTTTGAAAATTTCTTTATAGATGTCAAGAGTAAAAAAGAAGATTGGTTAAAATGTGAACCAGTGAAGCAAAAGAAACTGGAAGAGATCTCTACAGGTGAAGTGACTTCTGAATGTCCCATTTGAAATACAAGTTAAATCCTCTTTGCTTGGTTTTAAATGTTCCTTTACAGTAGTAAACCTTAATAAAGCATTTTAAATTATTATTTACTCATTCTGCTGATTAAATAGATACCATAGAATAGATTTACAGGTCTCAGAGATTTGTGTAGCCTTTTATTGCTTTATGAATATATTCTTGTAAATGTTGTAGATTTCCTGTGTTTTTAACTTGGATGTAGCACTGGTAACAGCATTTAAATACAGTTTTAAATTGTATATAAAGACTCTTTCACTCTTTAAAATATAGAAAGTGATAGCAGAATCTAGTACAAAAACAGAAAGTGATTTTTAAAATAATTCTGGCTTTCACAGTACGTTGTTGTTGTTCACACATAGCACCTGTGCTCACAAGTTCCAGGACCTGTGTTGTCCCAGTAGTCTGGACAAGATAATCTGTATGAAAGGCAGAGGAAAAGTGGGGCCACTATTAACATCTTCCTCATTTCTCTTGAATGGCAAATTGCTTTTTGGATGGTCTTTTATATCCTCTAGGAGTCAACTGTCTCAACAGTGGCAAATTTCATCTCAGGATCTTGTTTGTTCCATCCTTTTTAAGTCTTGGGTGAGGTTGCTCCCAGCTCTCCTTGTTTCTTTGTTTTAGGTATCTCTCTAGCTCTAGTCTTGTTTTTCTAGTGGTCTCACAGGAAACCAAATGCAATCTGTAGCCTTGTTGCTGTCTACTTCCTAGCTTTAGAGCAGAGGGCTTGCATGCTGATACTTGTGGTGTTGCAGTTAACATACTTTGCAACCTTTACATCTTTTGTTGCTGTTTTCTGTGTCCTTGGGCTTTGGTGTCTGCCATCTTTTCAGCCCTTCCTCTTGCATCTTCTCTTACTTGCACAAATGCGTGTTTTCTGTCATGCGTTTCTTGGTAGTCTCCAGAAATCTCTCCTGTGCAGACACCCAAATAGGCATTTTGTGCTTAAAGATACAGTGGAGATTGAAATCTGAGATGCCTGGTGCTTTAGGAGGGAATTTTGTGGCATCCTTTTTGGCACTGAAACATCTTAGGTACCACATGCATAAGGAGTAGAGGCCTTTGAGAATCTTGCTTTAACGTGCTTGTCTGTCTTGCAGCTGAGGACAGTATTCCCCTTGATACAGCTATACAGATCCTGGATGGAGATGGAGGCACTCTTCACATTCCTGTCAAAGACTCAAAAGAGATGTTTCAGACCTACAGGAAAATGTATCTGGAAAAAAAGATGCAAAAAACTTGATAGCACTCCTGTATCAAAGGTCTTACCATCTCTGAGAAAAAAATGCCAACACTAAGATGATTCTTTTTCTGTTTACTTCACATTGCTGAATAATTGTAAAAAACCAGTATTCTGGTGGGTGTTGAAAATTTCCTTCCCTATTTTGCTCATATTTGTGAATAATTACCATCTTATTCTGTATTTATTGTCCAGATATGCTTTGGTGCTGTAAATGCTGTTTTAAACGTATTGTTTCTTTTCGCATATTTCATCCTATTTTTTTTTAAGATAGAGTAGCTCATTGAATCTTGACCAAAAAATAACAAACTCGTTTAAACTGTCATAGCCTGTTTTCTTTCCTGATTCTCAAAAACTTCTACTTGTTATACTTTCCATTGCTGGCAGTGGAAAAATATTTCTGCTGCAAAGGGATTGCAGTGGACTCCCAAGCATTACACTTCTGTTTCCCACTTCTGGTAGTCTGATTGTTTTGCTTTTAAAAAGACTTTCTGTTTTTGTAGAAACTTTTTTTTTCTAAACTGGGAATAGAAACATAAACCCCTCAATTCAAGCATACAGATCAGGGGCATTTATGAAATATTTATGCTGCTACCCAGTTTTGTTACATTTCTTTTTATGGAGCTTGTATGGACTGAACTCTGAGTTCTTAGTTTGAACACAGTTCTGCAAACCGTTAGTTACTGAAGACTTCTCTTGCTTTTCTTTCTCTCTTTCTTTGCACTTGGAAGAAAAGTGCTGTTGTTGAAGTGTGGGGAGTTCGAATTCACTCTTGTCTGAGTTCAGCTAGACTGTAATTTCTTTGTTTATAAAGTGTTAGATGATGTTTGCTTATACGTTCACTGTGACGTAACTGTTGTATTTGTCATTGGCTATCTTTTGTTCAAGTGCCTTTTCACTGTTATTCAAAACTTAAATCATATTTTTACAGAGATTTGGTACTTGATTCTTTCTATCTTATTAAACCTTTATGCTGAACAAAAAACTTGTAGATACATTACTGAATGATTTTTATACTTGAAATAAACTTTTGAGGACTATACCTTGTCTTTTTTTTTGTTATTCTAGAAGTATAAAGTTGTGCTTATTGCAGTTAGTTAAATAGGCATTGAAGATGGCTGGAGATGAAATGCAGCTTTAAAATAAGTGATGGATCTTCCTTGTTAAAAGGAAGTATTTGCAATTTTGTTAGTTTATTTTTCTCTCTGGATGACAAACTTTTTTAGTCTGTGGGGAATGTTGCCACTGGAGGATTTTGTAATAATGTTGTTAACTCTGAGGCTTTTCATTTTCTTGAGAGTTTAGTTACATGTATTACACTGCTCGCGTGAAGATTTATTACAGCCTTAGGTGTACCCAGTACAAACAACACAGAGTTCCTGTCAGGAATTTAGTCTGGGTTTTGTTCTGCACAATGATACGTGGAGCTGACATAAATGCTTGAGTGAATTCTTTTCAATAGGAAACTATTCAATCCATTGACCTATGTTTTTTATGTTCTAAATATTTGGAGAAATCTTCTCACTGACCTGGTGCATCCAATAAGCAAGAATGCCATTTTTGAGTCCCAGTGGATACTGTGTCTTCTTCCTCTCTTATACCAAGAAGTGAATCTTGACTCTCTGAAATGATTACATGGTGACTTGTGCCTCCACTGATTTGGTATGGCTGGGATCTTTGGGATAGACTGCCCACGTACCTTCTGCTAGGTTCTTGTGTTGGTTGTTTGTTGTACAGTCAAGAGAGTAATGGATGAGGTCCTTTAACATTATGTGGTTTCAACAGGCTCATTGGGTTCAGTGATGCCATTTTCAGCTGGTTGCTGTTCCTTTCCTCTGCCCTGTGCAGTTCCAGTCTCCAGTGTTGTCATATCATAGCAATTTTTGCTGATATTGGAATCTCTCTAGTAAATAGCTCTGGCTCATAAGTTGGCCACTATCCATTCAGACAGCTGCTGGAGGGAAAATATCTGTAAGGAGCAGTGTTAGGGCTGTAAGGAGTACCTACAGGGAAAAGCCTGGAGACCATCTGCTCCACAGAATGAGCACTGTGGATATGTGCATAAATGTCACATGTAAACACCAAACCTTATTGTGGTCATGCTGGCTTGACAGACAGATACAGAGCAGATACAGCTGTCTCTAGCACTGCCTGTTTCACCTGTGGGCACCTCCAGCAACTACAGGATCAATGGGCAGTCACAGGAGCCAACAAGAAAAACTTCACATAGGGAAGCCTGATGCTGCTCCTCAGCACTCCTGGTTGAACCTGTTCTGATGTGCAAGTACATCCAATGCAAATTTCTCCCCGATAAGACCTTAAACAGCTACAGACAAGATGCATGAGTCTCTAAACCTTAAATTTTAAAATGTTGTTATGACAAAAATAAACTTTTTATAGAAAGAGTGTGGGAAAGAGAGCAAAGGACAAAATTGACATGTTTAATATTTGGAGGTGAATATTCAATACATATGGTAAGTTCTTATGGTTTAATGGCTCTGTAAATTTCACTGATTTTATAGGCTTGTACTCATTTAATACTGTGATCCTAAGTTTCCATACACAGTGTAAAGAAAGGCTCTCAGGGATTAGAAAGTGCAGTAAGATGAGAAGTCCCACTGCTGCCTGGGAGGGAGGCACTCTGCTGGGTTAGTGCGGGGGGCTTTCAACTTCTCTGTACTCCTGGGAGGCTTTTGTGGCAAGGGAGATAAGAACTTGCAGAGAGTTGTTCCACAGTGTTTTGATGAGAACCTCTCACTCCATTGTTCTGTGTGTTGGAAACAGGAGAAGGGCCAAATGCTTAGTTACTGAGGACTAGACATGGATGCTATACCTGCAAGTGCTGTTTTCTATATGGAGCTGGTCAGAGGTCTTCCTGGGATTCCAGCAGAAGAAATCCCTGTTTTTTTGTAGCCGTGCTCTGCCCATTGCCTCAGTGAAAGAACTGAGGCTATTGCACCCTGCAGTGATTGCAAGAGGGGGAGGAGGTGCCTGGGGGGATGGAGTGAAGCCGGGCCTGGAATGGGGGAGGAAAAGGGTTACCTGTACATAAATATTTGTTTCATTTTTTTGGATAGAAAAATCCAAATCCCTACTCAAATGTTTTTATTAATTGGGAATTAATTAAGTTAAATCCCCTGAGGCAAGTTTCATCCTGTAGCAGGATGTTCTGCCTGGAGTGGGAGTGAAATGACTGAAACCTATTTGGAGAGCTCTCAGTGGTGAATGCAGAACAGGGTGTCATGCTATTTCCCCCCAAAAATGAGCTTAAGCACAAGTACCAAAGTAAGTATATCAACTTGCCTTGGGAGACTTGCTCTGTGTATTCATGGTAAGATACAGAAGGAGAATTCTGTTCTGAAGTAACTGTTCTCCTGTCTTGACTTCTGTTACTTGAGGGGCCCTTTCAACAGGGACAGGACTCTGTCAGAAGCTTGGTGACAGAGTGGATTAGCTGTTATCTCCAAGAAGAGTGGCTGTTGGAAACCTGGTGGAAATCTCTCAGGACTCCATGCACACAGGCTTAGAGACAGAAAGGAATGCAGGGGTTGGTTTGAAACCCTTGGAG
>VZUI01052821.1:0-46832 GCA_013401135.1 Cettia cetti
TAAAATAAAATAAAATAAAATAAAATAAAATAAAATAAAATAAAATAAAATAAAATAAAATAAAATAAAATAAATAGGTAAATCAACTTTTCCAGGGTCATGTAATTTTTATTTCAAATTTGGCAGACCCTTATCATTAAGCTTCAAATTTAGATCTGTTTCAGGGAGAGGAGTTACTCCTCAGATAACATTTCCAACCCACAACCATTATCCAGATGACTTGCCCATGCCCTTTCCAACTCTCCTTTACAGACAGGTCCCTGCCTCATTTTACTTCCAATTAAGCATGAAGGACCCCTTCTCTCCTTCTCTTCTCAATGTCACCACTGTCACCATTCCCACCAAACATTTGCCTTTCATTCCTAGATATTACAGAAGTGTTAGTGGTTGCTGTCTTGCCTGCCTAGGTGAGATGACATCCTTAACCTTTTCATTTTTGGGAAACAGTATAATCTAAAGATGTAGAGAGTAAAGTATTTTTGGCAAACATAAACTGCATTTTCCTACTTGACTTATTTTCCTCCTTTAGAAGATTAAGTTGGGCAAGATCTGTTTAACTTCAAGTACATGGAAGGATGGGCCAGTGCATGAGCAAAGAGTGGGATTGGAAGTCACCCACATTAAGTGAAATTTCACGTTGTGATTCTTATTTTTAACCACATGAGACTTTTCCTTTCAGAAGCAATTAGTAGAGGTGAAGGTTGTAATCCTCGTGAATTTTTGACTGAACTGCCCCTGAATCCTTTAAATTTTGTCCTGCCCTTTATAAAGTCCCATCCCAGCTAGTATCCTGCTAAAGTACATCTATACTTCTGGGAATAGCCTCTGTACCTGTCAGCGGCATTGGACTAGAACAATACCATCATAATGACAGCTGGAGACAAGAGATCCTCTAATTTGATCTCACAAACAGGTCTCTCTGCCTTTATTGCACTTGTGGGCCTTAATCAAGGCCACACTCACCTCCACTCAGATGAAAGTTTGAGACAAGCTTTGCTCATGCACCATTACAGCCTGTCTGCCTTGGTGGCAACATCCCATGATTGAAGCTGAGAGCCAAGTCAGCCAGAGGCTCTACAGACTGCCCCACATGCTGCACACTGGCTGCAGGTATTTGTGCTGCACGTGCAGCATGGAACTGCACATCCCTAGAGGCATGTGCTAACTTCGAGGGCCATGGATCCTGAAATTCTGTACCTGGGTCAAAAATTGTGTTTGGGTTTCGCTTATCTCCTGGCCTCAGCAGGACAGGACTGTGTTCTCAATAAAACTCAAAGGAGAATCCAGAGTATAGACACCAGTTGTTTCTTAGTCTTTAACCTTCCCCTGCCAATATACCTCATCTTGTCATACATGCACCTGCCTTTGGCTGCTTACATCAGTCTTCAGAAACAGGAATACAACAGTGATTCACATCTGTCTTTGGAAGGTTCTGATTTTAAGCATACGTAATTACTTAATAAGTCTTTTTCTCCACAAACACAAAAGTGCATATTTCAGGAAACCATCAAACCAATTATGAAGACACAGCCTCGGCTTTCATGTTAACTCAGCACTGGGGAGAATTGAAGGTTTGTGACTCACTCAGAAATAGGTGTGAAGAGCATTATAATAGTAAAGAAGAATCTAACTCGTATAGTAAAAGCTGACCACTGCATGACCCAAAGACAAATTCTAGGAAACACCCTTTTCAACAGTCAGTGATTCTGTTGAGAAACAGCATATCTGCCCATCTGCCCATCTGCATTTTGAACTGAATATTATGAAAGAGAAACTGCTCCAAGGCCCACAAAGAAGTGCTATTTTATACTATGTGGTTTATCTTTATCATTTTATGTAATATTTTTAGCAACATGAACTATTGATCTTTTCCACTAGACACCAGAAATTCTCCAAGTGTGGACATGTACAGAGCAAGAAGATTATGGCACACATTATGAAGTGAGATAACCTACTCTGTTTTATGTCTGAGAAAGCTGAGGAAAAAAAACGATAAATGAGCTCCAAAATCTTAAAATACTTTTTCTGCAATGCAGGGTTTATGGGTTGTAAACTCAAGTCACTGAGAGGATGCCTGAGGAATGCTTTATTTAAAATACATGAATTATTATTCACAGCTTTAAAAAAAACCCAAAACCAACTCTATAAAAGTTCAGCTGGACCAAGATTTCCAAGTTGATCAGCAGTTTCAAGTGTCCCAACTGGGTATTGAGCCCAGTTTGAGTTCTCAAATTCGTTGCTCTTCAGGAAAAACTCTAAAGAAGCCTCAAGTTGCATAATCAAAATTCTGGTGCAGTCAAAGCTTCTGAAAATCTGGGCCTAAAAATAGCCCTTATAAGAATCATCCTAACCTTCCCCTGCCTTATTAATACAGAATACACTTTACCTCCTTTTGTCTTTACCTCCTCTCTTGATATTTTCCTAGGCACCACCAGGAAGAGCACCACCACTATAACCTCATGGGAGATGGTTATTGAAACCTCTCCAAGGCATAATGCAGTGTGAAGAGCTAAGCTGTGCCCAGCTCTGAGCCCCACAGCACAGTGCTGCAGTTAGTGACTGGAGTACACAGCTTTTGGGTGCAGAGCAGATGCACTGAGAATTAAGTTGTGTGTCTGCTCAGCCTGGCATGGTACAAATGTAGTCTGTGTGCTGGTGCTCATGTGGTGCCATTTGAGGCTGTTAATTGCTTTCCTTTGGAGCCTGTTCCTGTGATCTAGGACTGCAACCCTCTGCAACCACTGCTGAAGCAGCAAGTCCAGGGAACTCTTCCATTCACAATAAAACATTTATTCTCAAGAATTTGTTTTTTATAAAGTGAGGAGACAGGAGACCCACTCCAATGTAGTTTTCTCTTTCTATATCTTTTCCCATGGGGCTTTACACAAGACTTTATTGGAAGGGTTTTAATTTTATTGGGATATTTTTCTAAGCTACCCTTAAGTAATCCTTTTGAGCTCATTCATGTTCTCTGTGGTAGGGTGTTCTTTTGCAATTACACACATACAGCAAAACAGTGAAGAGCTGAAAATAGAATGTGTAAGTCATTTTTCTCACTATAGTTCTGAAGGGAAGCAACAGTCTGTGCCACTGCTTTGTGGGGTCACAAGTACCACTGTGGTTCCCCCAGCAAGCCAGGACAAGTGCTTACAATGCTATTGTGATAATGTCTGGAGGCCCCAAGTAAAATCAAAGCCTCATTTTGTTTGCTGCTTAACAGCTTCTACTTTGAAGCATTTTTAATCCAAAACTCAAATCATACACTCAGAGTAGTACTGCTTTTGTGCAGAAAGTTACACTCCAAAGAGGGTGGAAAAAAAAAAAAGAAGAAGAAGAAAAATAAAAATCCAACATAATAAATTTTCTTCTATTATATATTATTTTGAATATTTGGGGTTAGAAAATGAAGGTGCAAAAGAACTGAATTTTATTTTCAACCAAATCTTTTACATTCTACTCCAGTGCTGATCTACAAAACTATCCTTCTCAGCCGCAGATTTTGTGATTTTTCTGATGTAAGCAGCTTGCTTGCTAGCCAGAGCAATCACTATGTTTTTCCTGTGCTCTCATTTTAAAGCTTTTTTGGGCACACAGAGGCCTGTTGCACATTCTTACAATTTGGAGATGTCCATTCAGCCACCAACGCAACCTTTCTTTCATTCTTGGTAGCAACTTTTTCTAGTCCTTAAGTAGAGCTGCAAAATTCTAACACACAAATAACATTTTTCAGACCACACCCTCATACGCACCCTATTTCCTTGCTTTCCCTTTTTCTGCTCATATTTTACTGCATTATTGTCCCACTCCATTAGTTTCCTCATTTGTTTCCAAATCAGCCTTCCAAAACCATACTCCAACTATCTGTTACTGTTCCTCCGAGTACATGTCTTGCCCCTCAATTACACACCTTATCCCAGCAGCTTTGCATACCATGTCTCTCAGGCCTCCTGCCTGACTGAAGAGGATGCCAAGACACCACTGGGAATCCCAAGGAATCTTAAATTCTCTGTGCACAGTAGTTCTGTGCTTCTGGAGACTGTTGCCAGTGCAGCCCCCAAGAGATAAGAATATAGAAATATCTGTTTAGCTAAGATTACATTTTATTCAAGATTAGGCAGTGCTACCAACCTGCTGCTCCTGCAACACATAGGAACCAAAACCCAGTGCTGTACCAGCAGTGCCTCTTGTTCAAAGATTGTTACCTCCATCAATAAAAGCTTGCAAGCATCTCTCCATACTTTAGCTGTTGACAGATTATTACCTGCAGGACTAAAGCTCTGCAAGCATGTACTTCTATATATTAACTAATAAACAGTGGTGTTCAGCACAGCACTGACTCTCTGGCTGGTTTTGTCATGTTTTTGTGGCAGTGGCTCAGTTGAAGCTCGTGTTTTCTGAGCGCAGTGAATTAATCCAGCTGCTTTCCTATGACAGGCCTTAGATTGCTTCTGATTCATGTGAATTGCGTCTCCCCTGTGCTTTGGCAAGACTGAACTCAAGCTGATCAGCTATCCTACGTGACATCCCCACATCCAGTTTTGACATGCCTCTCCAGAGCACACACCTCAACCCACCCTTCTGTGTCGTAAGATGTCCCAAAGCTCTCCAGAAGAGTAATAGTACTGACTCCTTTTCTTGCCACAACTCTATTACATTTGAGCCAAGGTCACTATGTAGATGTAATGTAAGGACAGAGTGAGCCAAGGACCAGTTTGACTCTCCCCTTCCTTGATTTTCTCTCCCCATAGAGGTCCACAACCAGAAGCGGGAAGGCTATTACAGGTTACTCACGCGTGTTAACTTCAGAAATTTGTATCTCACATATTACAGATGCAGATGAACTTCCTGGTACCTTCAAGAGCCCTGGTAGCCTTTCTTTGACTGTGGGGCAGAAGAGGTGGAGATCACGCATAATGGAGGTCTCTGGAGATTCACTGTTGCCACACTTTTCAAAAGCAGATAAAACATCAAACTTACTGAAGCTTGCTCCTTTTTGTATCCAGTTGACTTAGTAGTACCTCCAAAAATGGAGATTTTTCCACTTTTCTGGGCCTCTGTTTCAGTGTTTCACCACTATCAGTGAGAAGCATTTTTAATTTCTTTGCTTAAACTTGTGCACTGTCAAAGTATGCTATCAATCTGCAACTATCCATTAGGAAACTGAAAAACAAGTTAGATGTCCCCTGAATGTTCTAATTTGCAGGCTAAACCCACACATACACCATGTCTTTGCATGTCCCTGGTTCCTCACATACTATATTCTCAGTCCCCTTAGATATCTTTCTGACCCTCCACCAGCTTTCATTCAATTTGTCTCTCAGTCTTGTACTGGGAGCCCAGACGTGCAAGTAAGATTTGAAATGTGGCCTCACAAGTGCATAAAAGAAAGGAATAATCTCTTACTCTAGCCTGTTGGCTGCAGTGCTGTGATACAGCCCAGTGAACTGTTTGATTTTATCCATAGGCAAAGGCCACAATTTTTGGTCACATTCAACTCCTTGCTTTTCAGGTCCTTTCCTGTTAGGGTGCTCTGCAGGTGGACAGCCCTGCACAGCCTGAAATGCTGTGTGCCTGTGTGCAGGACTTTACCTTTGCACATTAGGGATGGCTGCCTCAAAAGAGGAGAGCTGCTTTCCAGCAGCCACATTTTTTGTTAGACACTGAAGGTTATCAGCAATGGGTAAGGTGTGAGGACAGATCCCTACCTTTTAGAGGAATAGGAGACATCTGGTTTAAGACATGTTCTGAAGATTTCATTCTAGGGATATATATGGGACACATACTTGAGCTAATCCCATTTCCTTACACGAAGCCATTTGGATTCAGTCATATTTGACCAAGTTGCAAAACAACACATGGGAGAGCTGAGACTCAACAGAAGCCTGAACTGATGTGACAACAAAAGAAGTAGGCTTAAAAATCCCAGAGAGCTACTGCTGCCTCTCAGTCACTGAAGCAATCAGCAAAAATTTCCCAATAGCTTCTTTGCTTCTCCTGGATCCTCTGCAGCATTCCAGACATGCATCCCAGCAGCACAAACCAGATGTGTCCTTTTACTTGAGCAGTAAAAAAATTATATTGAAGGGCTCTTGTTGAAGCCCAGTGAGGATGCATCCTACTTTTCATGAGCTTTGATGCTTCTATTCCCAGTAAGTCACATATTTACTGAAAAATCATTTAGTGTTATGACCGGACAAAAATAAATGTGATTTGCTTGGTATAGGTTTGGGTATTCTGGTTCTTGAACAGTATTGAATAACTTATGCATTCACTGTATATTCATTGGTATTGAGAAAAGGTGTCCTTAAAAGTATAAGATTAATTAAAACACCTTTGAAAGACTTCCTTCCAGAGCTCAAATTATTCGCAGAAATGAGAAATAATTACCTATACTGATCAGATCTCAAAATTTTGGTGCACTTATTCACCTCTAATTATTATTACTGCTAAGGGGTTTCTACAAAGTCTGACACTGCAGGTCTCTGTTGACAAAAAATTCTTGAGCGTCTGTTTCCCCTTTCTTGAGCATCTCCCTGCTCCTGCATGCTCCCTAAGGGCTTGTTTTCACTACTGAGGAAGGTTTTTTCCCTAGGAAAAAAACTACATATGAGGTCCAGGTCAGCTCTGATTTTTGTGAATTTGGCTTCTGATAAATCCTGAATATTGTACTCCTGCAATTAAAAAATGCAAGAACAAGAGAGAAAAAGGCAGAAAAAGAGATGTAATTCTAGCATCCCAGAAAACCTTGGGATATGCTGTTAAGAATTGCTCAGCTTATCAGAATCAATGAAAACTTGACTTTTGTTAATGTTTAATCCTAAATTTTCCTTCAATTATCAATGCTATGTTCAAGTATTAGAAAACTCATATTTCTTGTATTGCTCAAAATTAGGACATGAACCAATTTCCATATTCAGTATTCAACAAGCTTATAAATGCATTACAGAATTTTCATCTAAACCCTCAGTTTATCCGTAACTATATTTTAGTCCCACCACTGCTCCATTGCACAATGTTTGTCCTTTTATAGCTTGGAGTATGCAAATGTTCTGTGATCTTTTCAGATGGCTAACATCACTGATGTGATTCTTATAGCTGTATAATTGGGGGGTAATTGTACTTATTGAATACATATTGCATATTTAGATCAGCAGACAGGCCCTAACCATTTCTCACTGATAAACCTACCTGGAGAGACATCACTGTATTCCTAGCCACTGAATCTCCACAGTGTTCCTAGCCACTGTGAACTCAATTCAGTGTTGGATTCATAGCTGGCAAATTCTGCAAGAAAAGAAAAGAAATGATCCCTTTATTATGTGTTCCCAGAATTGTACAAGAGTACAACTGAAAAAGTACAGTGAAAAAAGTCACTGTATTTAAAATAATTTGTAAAATTACATACACAAGTCATTTGTATTTAAAGACAGGTGATCAATGCTTTGGTTGCCAATCAAGGTTTATTAAAACAATATGTGAATTTTCTCCAGGTTGATCTCAATTAATTTATATAGATGTGTGTGATTTCAGTAGTTTTTAAAACAAGCTGAAGTGTTCCTGGAAAGCTGCTGTACAAAGAGTTGGTTTCCTCCTGATAAAGGAGATTTTACCAATCTATTTCATTTTAGAAAAGGATCCAAATGAAGTAATTAGACTTGACACAATGGAATGATTTCTAAGTAGAACAGGTGAAAGCATAACTGGCAACAATTAAATGCTAATTATCTGCTGTCATCAACTGGTGACCAGCTGTTCTGAACCACATAAAGAAGTACACACTACAAGGGAGCAGCATATGCTGCAGAGAGAAGTATTTGTAAAGACTACAGCACTGAGAGGAGATATGCAGAAGATTCAATTCTAATCCAAACCTGACCCTGTAAGTCTTCCTGTGAGTAGCTGTATTCTACAGAATACAGCTGTATTCTATACAATGTCTCAAGTTGGAAAGGACCCACAAGGATCATCAGGAAATAGTGCTAAATCTTCTCTTTTTTTCACCAGGGCATAATCATTGTGAGCTGCTAAGTTTAGAAACAATTATTTCTGTTTTACTGAAGTCATGACTTCAATAGAATTGCTCACACTAACAAGCTGCTAGACTTAGTCTTCCGGGTTGGGCCTTTGTTTGTGCTCGGCTGAGGAACAGAACCAGCAAACCAGCGGGGCTGTGGGAGAGGACTTTTTGTATTTGTTTGCTTTTTTAACACTGGCAGTAGAATGAAAGAATTTCCAAGATCCTTCTCAGTTCTCTTCCTTTGTCTGGTTGCCTTTTATCCAACATCAGTTAATGTAATTGCTACAATTTCATAGTCCAGTGGATACTAACTAATGATACTGGAGCTGAGTGTTCTGTTTCTGCAATAAATCAAGAAAGCAGTTCATATAATACAGCCTTCCACTTCTTCCTACCACATCAAATTAAAGAAGATAAATATTTCTTTTTCATGGCATAG
Organism: Cettia cetti; assembly: GCA_013401135.1. Lineage (NCBI taxonomy): Eukaryota > Metazoa > Chordata > Aves > Passeriformes > Sylviidae > Cettia > Cettia cetti. The sequence continues at coordinate 8,457 of VZUI01052821.1, forward strand.
GGTCTGGTGGTTAGATCACTCCCCCATGACTTCAAGAGAAGGGTCGATACAGTACTTACTTCTGCCTGGGAAGTTCAGATTGAAAACTTCAGCATTTTGAGTGTATTCAGTGCTCTGGTCTTGGGAGGAACAATCTCTGCAGCTTCCATTGAATCTGTTCCTCAGTGTAGAAATTCATACGAGATTTATAGTGCCAAAAAACAGAAGAGGAGATATGGATAAGTAGCTAGGCAAACTTCCTAGAGTACAGCTGGCCTCTTGTAGGAGTAGGTCTAGTTTTTGTTGAAAAGAAAACAAACCAAGACACCATCCCTGCAACAGAGACTGGCTAGGCTGCCCATGATTGGAGGAAACCTAGATGTTCTGTGTTGTCAGAGGCAGCCTACAAGATAAACCCCTGAAGGAGGTAGGGACCTGCTCTATGAAAAATCAACTCTTCCCACCAGAAGACCATTGTTTGAAATGACAAAGAGCTTGTCCCAGCAATACCTGGTAAGAGGATCTGCTGGTGCTGTTGCCTCACTTCTCATGTGAGAGGCTCTGAGCTGACCAGCTCATTACTATTGCTTTCCCAAACTGAAGCAAAGAAGGAAAGGGGGAAATATGAGAAGTGTTTCTTTGCAAAGGGCTTTTGGCACAACTGCCCTGTCTGATCACTTCTAGTAAAAATGATAATTTGAGGTGAAATAAAGTTTAAAAATCTGTAAACTTCAGCAGGTATCAGGAAAAAAACCAAAAACCAAGGGGGGGATCTGATTATGTATCATACTTTCTCAAATCTGTAGATGTGCAATGACATGTCCACAGTCCACAGCTGGAACTTATTAACAAAACTCTGGATTATTCTTACTTTTTTCCCCTGCTTTCTTACAGAATAAAGAAAACGGAAGGAGGGACAGATGAAACGAAATTTAAGAAGTCACAGGGTAGGGACAAAATCAAAACAATTTTCAATATATTTTCAAGAAAAAACAACCTGATTCTTCTTCAAACATAAAGATTATAGAGGAAAAATGGTCTTCATACCCTAGGGCCCATATTATGACAAGACTCCAGTACCATCTGCCCAAATTGTCAATGCTGTAAGCAGGCATGGATTGCATGAAAAATATTCAGTCAAGATGATACCATGCACAATTTTATATTTATATTCTTTGTGCTGCACAATAGACTATTTTTTCAAGGCACAAAAAGTTAAATTGACTGGCATATTATTGAGAATAGCTGAGAACATGCAAATATTCCACTCAAAGGTAAATTCTGAACCTGATTTTCAGCCAAGAATATCTCTGAAGTGAAGCTTGCCTAGAGACGTAATGTTTTCTATTCTTTTTCAAGTCAAAAATCTTGTGATTTTGCAGAGGAAAAAATTTGCCAGATATTTGATTTTGCTTCTTTATAAGCTGGCACCTTACCTTAGGTAAGAAGAATCGTCTTTCTTGTTTTGAATACTGACGTTTAGGTTAGACTTAAATCTTCCAGAGCGGTATCTACAGCAATCTGTAAGGAAACACCTGAAGTCAGCAGGCTGAGGTGTTTGGTGATAGTCATTTATGGAACAGCAAAGATGAGGAATCAGCCCCTCCCACATGCTGCTGTTCACCAGCAGTCCATAAGCTGTGGTCCCTCACTTCCCATGGGAAATGCTGCTGGTTCTATTCTCATTGATTCCATGGATTGTTGGAAAAAGTGCCCAGACACTGGGAGACAACCATTTAATTTCTTCCTCAGCCTAAAGTCATGAAAACTCTAATCCTGCACCACCGCAGAAAGTACTTACACATCCAACCTATAAAGTATTTGAGAGAAGAAAGGAAGGACAGTTGGGAACTGTAGAAAACATTGCATGCCCTGAATAATCCAACCTGACCATCCACTGGGCTCTACTCTGCTCAGTGTGGATTTATAAGGCAGAATGGGATTTTCATCCTATGCAGGAGGCCCTCATCCATTCCCACGAAAGATTCAGGCAGATTTAGTTCAAAAAGAATTCACCCTAAATATGTTTGGATTGTATTATAAACTTAAAAAGTAAATTAATTAAAAATTCAAGATTTGTGATGTGTTGAGAGGGTATGAAGAAAAGTGAGCACAGTTTTTTTCTAAATTAAAAAATATAGTGAAGAAAGAGTCACAAGATAAAATCCAGGGAGGACCCTGGGCACTTAGAAGAACAGGCTTTCTTTCATGTAGGAAGAACTTCAATCACTAGGCTGTACTACGTGGCATAACTGACAGCTCCCTCTTTCCATCTAATGACTTCTAAATTGTTGTACACACAGTTACAACAGTTGTAACTTCTAGGAAGAAGTTACTACTGCACTTACTTCTAGGAAGGGTGTCTTTCTTCCCATTATTCTGAACAAACTCTTCTCACCTTCAAGATGAAGGAAGAAATGAATGTTGAACCCTCCTTTAGCTGAATCCAGGTCACCTAATTAAAAATATCAGTAGAGAGCAAGAATATTTCTCCCTCAGGTCTCACCCTTCCCAAGCAAAGAATCCTAAAAGCAGCAGTAATTGATTTTTATACAGAGTCTACTACAACTGGTATGTCTTAGGTGTGGTTTGATAACATCCTGAGATCTAAGCATTAAAGAACTGTGGCAAGATGGAGGGAATTGAGAAATGCCTGATTTTGGATTTTGGTTTGATTTTAACAGGAATTAAGTACTGAGCTGTTCTGTTCTCTCAAGGAAAGGAATTTGGAGTGCCCTTGGTGTGTCACTGCTTAAGAAACACAAAAAGTAAAGCATTTAGGGATCTAAGATGCTTCCTGCGGTATGTAACAAGAGTTTTCAGAGACACTATTTTAGGCCTAAGTGCTCAGATTTCTGTAAGTTCTATTTATCACAGCTACAGCGCATGTTCTTTACTCTCTCTTCTACCAGTACGGATCCATATTAAGTGAAAGGTAATACACATATGGATTAAAAAGGGAGGCCAAGTAGCAAAATTTATGTCACTGATGGTCCCTCTTGAACCATTTATGGCCTGATAGTTACACATTCAAAAGAGTATTTATATTGACTTTTTTGATGTATCATACTCAACAAGATCAAACTGGTTTCACTCAAGTTTACCTTTGTCTCATCAAATAAAAATCGCTTACCTAAACTTCACTCCAAATATTGGCCTTTTGAGAACAGGAACTTGTCTTTGAATGACAACAACCCAAACCATTTTATCTGAAGTTTATTGGTATGGATATTAGGAAAAACTTTTTCACAAAAAGGGTGGTCAAACTTTGGAACAGTTTTCCAACAGAAGTAGTTGGCTCACCATCCCTGGATGTATTTAAAAGATGAGTAGGTCTGGGGCTTGATGACATTGTTTTGTGGTGAATTTCACAGTGTTGGGGTAACTGTTGGACTTGATGATCTTAAGAATCTTTTCAAACTTAAATGACTCTATCATTCTCTGATACCATGATTTACTCTTTTTCTGTAGCACCCATTTCTTCTAATATTAGATGTGGAAGTTGGTACTAAGGAAATGAAGGACCTTGCTATGCTCATCTACTCTGTTTCGTAAATGCTGCATAGATACTGAAACATTTCCATCTGCTTTAGGGGGTTCTATTATCAGTCACATATGCTTTGAGAAATACTTCTTCTGTTTTAGCACTAATCCTGATCAGATAATTCACAGTGAATAATTTATTTGAACAAATTTAGACTTTCCTTTGTTTGTTAGTTGTCCAGGAGTTGGTTTTGATATTCTTGAATTTATTCATTATTCAAAAGCATTTGCTTTATAACTTCTATGAATAACTTAATGAGAAAAGTTTTGCTTGTGGACTGTGTGACCAATTTGACATGAGTACTAAGAGCTTGGTGCTGTTGCTCAGGTTTTTAGATGGCAAAGGAACATTTTTCTACTTCTTGACTCTGTGAATAAATCAAAGCTGTTGTATGCGAATACTTACATGCAAAAGTTCAAAATTTGCTTTTCATAGCAAGTAGTAGTCAGCACAGTAGTGCTGCAACTGTGTACATCCCTAAAGTAAATATTTCATTTCTATACTTCCAATCCTGCAAGTAGGACATTTCCTTCCAAATATAATTTAGTTTTTTCACAAGTGTGTCTAGATAAAGGGGTATATTTAGGTAGCCAGCCTGTGTTTGCTGGATGTCTGCTCTTTAACCCCATGGCTGGAAAAAAAACGAGTACAACTTCTGTTAGAAAATAAGCTACTGTTCTGACAATTTTTAAAAAATTCTTTCTTCTATCATCACTGCCATCTTTCTACTTCAAAATAACCTTAATCTTGTGTCTGTGAAATGTTAAATATTTTACAACAAAGCATCTTGAATACTGGTTTCTTATTTGAAAATTAGAATGAAATATGAAATACACAATTTTTTAAATTTATGAATTACAGTATAAAAAATAGGCAGCAAATATCAAAAATGTATGTTCATAGGAATCTTCAGAATTCAGTCTGATAAAACTAATGGAATAATTCAATGATAGGATTGTTTGTCTGTATTTTGAAGCTGATTAAGCTAATTTCTCTTTCTTTTAGTAAAAGTTACAGAGGCTTTGTCTGTAATTAGACGCATCAAATCTTTCTGAGAGTCAATACAGAAAAATAAGCAGAAAAATCACAGCTGTTTTATGACTTTTACATGTTGTTTAAAGCACAGTAACCATGAACTTACTTTGAATTTTTGTTCATCACGGCACTTGTGTAAGATTGATGAAAATACATTAAGCAGGATATATTTATGTCCCTTTATATTCCTTTGGAAATGTCATTTAAGTAGCACCAAAATGCTATGTTTTAGTTAGGTTGCTGCAAATTCGACATGTAACTGACAGATGATGTCTAAGCATTACGCAGGGCTATTAAAGATGACATAGAATGCATGAATATATCAGTACATGAGGGAGAAAGCTGGTGAGATTTTAGGAAAAATCTAACATCACTGGCTGAAAGCCACAAGAGGAGTTATGTGAATTAAATAAAGGAGAGAAAATGCATCAGCATCAAGACAAAAATCAAAACTCCATGAGGCAGTGTATCAGGCCTAGAGTAATAAATGAAAATGGGAAAAAAACTGAAACACAAATTCAGGAAACAAATAGGGATAGAGTGGAGTATAACAGCCTATTTCACATGCTTGTGCAGGTCTGATTTGATCTGAGAGCAATAAATAGTCTTTGTTTTGAACATTCGATTGGGATTTGAGATAAAAGATTTCAGATCACTTGTGTCTGTAAGGGGCTTCTCATCTCCTATCTCTTGCTAGATTTCAATTTCTTTCGATTTGTCTTCAGATCCCTAGAAATTTTCATGAAAAGTGCAGAACCTTACATATGAAATTTGAATCCTTTAGTACTGTGTTGTTAGTTTTTATTAAGTATATTTGTAACACCTGTTACAAATAATCCACCAACCCGTTTCCTTCTCCCAGGGCTTCACAAATGGAAGTGGAAATTGTATGCCCTAATTACTATAAGACACAGATTTTTTGAAAGACACAATTGTCCCAATCCTTGTTGCAGAGTTTGACCAAATAAGTAGAAAGAAACTGATATTAAAAGGCTTAGGGGATACAAAAAGAGACCCAATGTTTGAATGTGACCAGAACTAGACATAAAGTTAACTAGCTGGTAGTTCACATACATTTCTACTTTCCTAACTGACTAGAAGTTGTACAAAAGCCTAAAACATGGGACAAAAATATGTTAGATGTTAAATCATTTATCTCACATTTGTGTGAGATAATCTTGAATCTTGCATTTGGGTTATCTGTGTTGCAGAAAGGTGTGTACTCACTTGTGATTTTTGTTGGAATGAAGGAGCAGTTCACTCCACAGACCTCTCCTGCTGATAGACAAGGACATGACAACACCTGCACTGGTGCCTCCTGGTCTAGCCTGCACCAGTAAGCTTTCCATTGCTGTGAGATCCCTGTCCTCATTTAAATTGCATCTTTTCAAGGATTGTGCAAAGAAGTTACGTTGGGGCAGTGTTCTGCTGTAATGGTGGGTATGACTGAGAGCACTATGAGGGAAAAGAGGATGGTGATAAGCACTCTATTGAACCATGTGCAATAAAAACATTAATCTCTCAAGTAGGCTTTGTTCATATTTTGCCCAGGTTTTCGTTTGAAGGTTAACACAACTTCAAGTAATAGTTTCTTGAATTTTTGTCTTGTGAACTCATCTACTTGGTTTTGCATTGCTCCATTTTGCTTTGCTTTTAGCTTTAAATTATTTCCTCTCTCCCTTCTCAACTTGTTCTGCTTTTGTTTCTGTTGTGACACCACAGTGGCATCAGAGTAAAGCCCCATGGAGATCTTCTTGCTTCAATTCAGTTTGACTCTCACGTATTGCTCTGTTTCTTCCTGAAATTGTATTGCCGTTTCCAGAAATGACGTGGCAATATTTCACTTGAGTCACTTGCCATTTTAAGAGGACCTTCATGAATTTGCATTAATGATATGAAACCATGCCTAATGGAACTACAGTGTGGAGAAAGGTAAAATTAAATTAGTGTAGCTTATTGTCTGCTGTGCACTGAATTGGCAGAGAAAATAAAATTGTGGATTGCTATAGCATTTATAAAAATCCTGAGAAATCAGTCCTAAAACTATCATCAAAATCTCTACATGCTGATAAACAACAGATATAAAGTTACTGTGCTTATCTCTGAGGAAAATATAAAGTTCGTGTGGTGGGTTGCCCCTGTCTAGACACCAGGTCAAAAGCTGCTCTATCACTCCTCTCCTTAGCTGGGCAGGGAAGATCAAATATAACATAAGGCCCATGGGTCAAGATAAAGGCAGGGAAAGATAATTCACCAGTTATCAACATGGTAAGAGATTTGACTTGAGGAAATTAATTTAATTAATTGTCAATCAAATTAGAATAGAGTAATGAGAAATAAAACACAAATAATCTTGAAAACACTTCCTCTTATCTCTTGGTTCCTTTCTTCCTGGGCTTGACTTCACCCCAAATTTTCTCTACATCCTTCCCCCCAGCAGCACAGGGGGTCAGGAAAAGTAGGCTGTGATCAGTTCATCACACGTTTCTACTTCTCCTTCCTCCTCAGAGGGAGGACACCTCACACTCCTTCCCTGCTCCAGCATGGTGTGGCTCTCATGGGACTCAGCCTTCCATGAACTTCTCCAATGTGAGTCTGCCCATGGGCTGCAGTTCCTCACAAAGTGCTCCAGCACTGGGCCCCTTCCACAGCAGGTGGCTTCGACATGGTCCCCAGCAGGGCCACAAGTCCTGCCAGCAAACCTGCTCCAATGTCCTGCTTCTCTCCATGGGGCCAACAGACCTTCCAGAGCCTGTTCAAATTCAGGCTTCCTGTGGGATCACAGCCTCCTTTGGGCATCCACCTGCTCCAGTGTGGGTCCTCCAGGGGCACAGCTGCTTCACCATGGTCTTCACTATGGGCTGCAGGGCAATCTCTTCTCTGGTGCCTGAAGGAATACATTATTCCTGAGGCACTAGCACTGTCACTGAATGGTTTGACCTAGGCCGGTGCCAGGTCTGTCTTGGAGCCAGCTGACTCTGTTGAATGTGTGGGAAGCTTCTGGCAGCTTCTTCCAGAAGCAACCCCTGTAGCCCTTACCATGCAAAACCTTACCGGGCAAACGCAACACAGTTGGTAAAAGGCATAAAAAATCTGCATGCAAAGATTTCAAAATTATTTTGCAGTTTTCTCCAAACATGGCTGGTTTTCGTGGTCTTTAGCAAACAACATAGGAACTTTGGAGAAGTCTGACTAAGCCCTTCTGCAATGTTTTAAAAATCTCAAAAATTGGTGTATTGAAATAAAATATAAACAAACAGGAAACATCATCAACTGTCTGTGATTCACATTTCTGAGCAGACAGCAGCATTGCACAACAGCTTGAGACTGGAAACAAGAAAGCTCCTACATCCAGATGAAACTTCATGGGGATTTCAGGCAGAATATAATTATTTCATATAATTATATTATATACGAACAGAATATAATTATGCAAAGCTGGAATTTTGTCAGGACACTGTGGTGAGCACCTATGCTTTTTGAAAAGCTTATGGGGATTTTTAATTACAATAAGTGGTCAGAATCTTAGTTTGATGTCTCAGCCAAGAGATGAATTGATACTGAACTACCAGACTCTCAGTACATGCCTGGGTAGTATGAAAATAACAGAACCATTAGACAGTTGACTCACCTTGTAGTGATGGCAGAATGGGCTGTATCTGAAATCTGGAACAACAATTAAAAAATACTGTTGCTCTTCAACACAAGAACAGCGATTATAAGGGATGTAACATTGCATTCAAGATTCTTTCATTCTGGGGAAAGATATGCATCTGCTAAACATGCAGATATGTTATCTGTTCACTTCAGAAACACTTAAACATCTGAGCATCTCTCCTTAAAAATTACCACAGAATGGAATAACTTTTAAGAAGTTATCATGCTGTGGAATGAGTCTTATGATATGAACTCATTATGAGTTGTAGAGCCTTCACTCAGCAGAGTGGATATTACACTGGATAGCTGAATACCCAAAGGTTTCTTAACTGGTTCAGCCCTATCTGTGTAATCTATCTATCTTCTCATGTCACACCCAGTTCTACTGTATCTGAACATCTTCCAAGTCTCTCTGGGGCAACAATTTTTTTCATTATTTTTGGTAATATAATATAAACCGGAGGCTAAAGTATCATTATTTTATTGCTATCCCTGAGATATTTTTGTTGCATGTTAATTCATAATATAGCAAAGTTCTTTCAAAAGAGCAGAAGCTAGAGTTGATACTTTGGGAAAATGGATTTGAAATGCCCATGTGTAACTTTTTAGCTCTTCTATACGAGTTGTGTTAGACATTTCCAAAAACACTTTAAAAGATTGCTGGGAGACCTACTTTCAGAATTTCTAGCAGGTTTCTTTTTTCTTTTTTTTTTTTTTTTTACTTGGGGATGCTTACATCTTGAATGAGATCCTAGACTTAGCAAAAGGTACCTGATTCAAAGTTCAGACTGACACATTTAATTCATTTTAAGGTCCCATACTGGTAGCTTTCCTGTGAGTTTACATTAGGTTTGTAAAGTCATGGTAGCTGATTCTCAGATTAAATCACACACAGTCCTCACAGAGTGGTGTCTAGATAGGATTATGAATAGAGGTGCATCATATACTTTTTGAAATGCTGGAGGGAGAAAGAAAAAGTGAATTGCCCTGTCTTTGTATAGCTACATACACAGATGCATATAACAGGCAAAAAAATGCATTTGTCTATAGGCTCTCAACATGAGGCAAACTGATTGCCAGAAACTTTAACTCGTGCAAAAATATGGTCCATACACAAAAAGTCAACTTAACTTTAGCAGAGCTGCTACTGGCTTCACTGTAATTAAGTGCTAATCATAGGGGTGTGCTGTTTTGCAAGGCAGTAAACCGGTTTCCTGAGCGGATAAACTTGGAGGTCAAAGGCCGAGGAGCTGGCTCCGTCGAGGACGAGGATCGCTGCCGAGAAAAGCAGCACACCTGTCCTGTTATTGTGATTATGAGACAAATGTGAATAAGGCCAGTAAAACAAAGTAACCTGAAAGTCTGGAAAATTTACTGACATAATTGTACAGAGTGGCGTTCCGTGCGCGCCGTCAGCAGGGAGCCGGGCTGTGGCGGGTCCCACAGGACGGGCTCAGCTCCCAGCATGGAGCACGTGAAGGGGAGCTCCCGCAGGGCTCTGGGGCCACTGCCCCTCAGCACCATCCTGGGAATGCTGCTCCGACTTTATAATGCTATATTTTCCAAGCTATGAAATGAGGATATTATTTAGTAAACTTCACAGAGGGGCTTCCAAGTGCAAATAGCAAATTACATACAGCTCTTCAGTCTAATAGGATGGAAAGTTTAATCTATAGTAAATAAAAATAGCAGCTGTTCCACGTTTCAAGCAATACTGTGAGTAGGAATTGCAAAAATAGATTCAATAAAAAAAGCCATAAAGTTTCATGAAAAAAGTAGAAAAAAACCCTTTGAGAGTAAGTTAAAACAGCCATAGTTTATTCGTGGACAAGAAAAGAAAGGGAAGGAGAGAGATGCTATGCTTTTACCACCAGTACAGCACACTTATCAGTAAGTAATTGGAGTGTTAGTAAGCACTGGGAGGGAACATCTATCCCAGCATAAAATGCTGGGACCTGACACAGGTCAAGTGTGCCCACAAGTATGGGCATATTGTTTCTGCATCATGGATTCCAAATATCTGAGGCTCATTTCTATGGCAGATAGACCCATGTAGTTTCATAACCAAGTCATTTTTTGATCCATAGAGAATTTTATATTAGCAAAAAGTAGCTCTTCCCCAAAGACCAGAAAAAAAGGGAGAAATGCTCCAAACCCAAGAGCTGGTATTTTTGCACAAATATATTAACATTCAAAATACTCCTGACATACGGAGAAATGAGCTTGTCAAACTTCCTGTCACAGGAATAAGTGAAAAAAAGAAGTTATTTTACAAAGGCTGAGATGCTTATAATCATAAGTAAAAATATGCATATCTATAACTTCACATGCAGATGTTTGTTCCAGCAGCAGATACTGTTAAAACTTTTAGAGATATATCTGGAGAAATAAGAAATATGGACTGGTTTAGACTGGGGTTTAAATTAATGTAGCTCTCTTCCATTAACCCTTGCACTTATCACAGGACACCTCACAAACCTGGGCAACAATTTGACATCTCTATGCAGAGCTTCTGCAGCCAGCCATCAAGAAAGTCAGAGAGAAGATCCCTCCTCTCTGCACAGCTTATTAAAAAACTTATATTTCTCCTTCCACCTACACTGGTATTAGTGAAATGATAACACAGAAGTTGCATTCATGGTCTGATCCCACCTCACCGTCCCTTTACATAAATGATGACTGTCACTTTGTAGTGCTCATCCTGTGTGTGTTTAAGGTAATGAGAAAATTGTATTTCTCATGTGTACGGCATGAATCTTTACAGCATATGTAAATACCTGACAAGGAGATTAAAGGAGATGGCAGTAGGCTGTTCTCAGCTGTGCCCACAGACCAGACAAAGTCAGGGGGCAGAAATGGAAATAAAAGAAATTCCATTTAAACATAACAGACTATTTTGCTGTGAGTGGTCAATAGGACAAAACTAAAAGTACGTGGAGTGTCAAGGATATTTTGAAGACCCTTGGAAATATTCAAAACCCAACTGGATATGTCCCTGAGTTCCCTGCTCCCACTGATCCTGCTCTGAACTCTGAGGTTGGACGAGGTCACTGCTACGCCTGCCTTCCTACTTCAACTCTTCTATGACCCTGCCAAAATAGCCATCAGCCTCACAACCAGCATGAGGATCCTTCTGTTTGAGTAATCTACCTGTACTTTTATTGATGAGGAAAATTAACTCTACGATTTTCACATCCCCTAGACAGAATATATGTATCAATGGAAGATGGGAAATTGGTTTCTAATTAGACCTTTATTTTAAAATATCTATGTAACTGGATTTTTAATGGTGCAGAACTAATTTATGTACAGTGACTCTCCAGACACATATATCACTGCTGCAATAGTATATGGTCACTACAGAGGGGGTTTTTTATTTATAGATCCCCAGGGACATAGAGGATGCACAATGCAGTTAAACCTATTTCATACAACCCTAGAAATTCACACTGGAGAAGAGTTTAATCCCAAGGCAAATTACCCTAATCTGTTAGATGAAGATCTTCAGGATCTCCAAATGAGACTCCAAGACTTCCCCAGGCAATCTGCTACTGTACTTGGAGGAAGCTTTCCCTCACAGCAAAAGTCAATCCCTCTTCCTGAGATTATTTTATCTATCCTGGCCATGAGAAATAGGCTCTTTTCAACAGCTTTTTATGTATTTGAAAGGTTGATGTCTCTTTTCTTGACTGAAAAAGGCCATGCTTTCTAGATTTTGATTACTCTCACTGACTCTCACCTGGACTCCTTCCAGTTAGTCTCCACATCTTTCTTTAATTTGTACAAATGACATAAGAGAAAGGTCTGGCTTTATAGATGGCGTTCCTGCACACACAAGGGTTTTTGGGAGTTGGGGGGGAAAACCAGAAACATTGTTGGTTTTTGGAACAAAACCAAGCTTCCAAAATATTGCCAAAAAAATGCCTTAAAGGAGGGGGGGGGGGGGGAAGTCATAAAATATCCTAAAGGTCTCCAATCCTTGTTCCCACAGCAGCTACTTCCATTGGTTTAGGATGCTACTACTTTTCTGCCAGAGGTTTTTGCCTGAGTAACAGTGTTGGACATATTCAGAGAAATTAAATACAGATCATGATGCATTTCTAGTTTAAGAATTTCTAGCATAAGACCCCTACATCAAGCCCAAGAGTTGCTGTTTGAATGAAGCATCTTTTAGGAAAACAGCCTGATTAAAGGACTGCCAACGATAAGGGATATACCCTGCACAAGTTATTCCAATGGTTAATTGCACAACCTAATTTCTAGTCTGAATTTGTTGAGCTACAGCTTCCAGTCATTGGACTTTGTTATGCTTTTGTTTACTAAACAAAAGATCCCTCTACTATCAGAAATATTTCTTCAGCTACTCAATGTAATGCAGCTGTCTCAGATGTTGGTTCACTTCTTAGACCTCTTGCAACATTTCTAATTTTTACATTTCGAATTTATTGTGTTTAGAATTTGCTTCTTTATTTGGGACACTGCGGTTCAGTAACCATCTAGTGGCACGTGCAAAAGTAACTACAAGAGACAAAACCTTGGAAGCTATTTTAGAATGCTTCAGAACAAGTCTTTATCACTTAGGACCTACTGCGTGTGGATTTCCTCAATCTTGTGCAAAATGTCCCTTGCACCAACATCTTCCTCTTTCATCCAGAAGTAAAACAAGCTGGAAGTTCGAGCAAAAAGTTCAAAGTTCCACGTTTAATGGGTGACCGAAGCAACTTATTCTGTGACTTAATAAGATGTTCTTGAATTATTTAGTTGCTTCTTAAAGTGATGTTTTTCAATTTAAGTGTCTTGAAAATTTTCCATGTGGTCTTAGCCATAAGAAAGGTGGAGAGAACTGTAGCCATCTGGCCCCACAGTGCTGTGGGGAGCTCCTGTTCAGAATCTGCACCTACAGTTTTTCCTGCAGTAGCAGTACTGAGTTGTGCCTTCTTCGTGAGACTATTTTGTGTCTGGTTTCCCTGGAAACTCTGAGCATAAACAGAAGATGTAGGCCTTTTGTCAACTGAGAATTTCTTGAGATTTGGCAATTATACAAGTAGCTACTGCACATGTGCAGATTGACTCAAACATGGATGTGCAATAAGATGGATTTATCCTATGTATTTTAAATTTAACAGCTTAGGCATTGGAAGTGTGATATTTACCAGACGTATCCAGTCTCTGCATCTGTGTTGTAGAGTCAATCTGCTGATGCAAAGTAAATTTGCCACATTTAGAATGCATCTTACAAACTGTGTGTTCCTATAGACCAATAGGGTTACTCAAGTCCTACACTGGATGTGTGCCCTGAGCACAGAAGGCATTGGCATTTTGCACATTGGGGCAACTCCCCAGTTGCCCTGTGGCAATCAAAACTCATAATTCATAAGTTTCATTTTGTAGAAAATCCTTAAAGAACAAATAAGTATATCTTGATTTGTGGTTTTAATTCAAACTGATAGATCTAAAATGTATTTTATCTCCAAGGTACTATTGTCCTTTTGATTAATTTTTCAGAGTTTTAAGATAGTATCTTAGTGAAAACATGTAGTGTTAGCACTGAAGGTTTTTCTACCTCTAGGCATTTTTTTTTTACTTAGCTGTGCCTTTTCACTGCAAAATCAGAGGAAATATATTAATGTTGGCTAATTAACAAGACATTACACGAGTCCTGAATTGCTTAATTCCACAAGTTCCAAACCATTGCACACAAAACAGAATTCAGACATTTAAATTGGTTATAAACACTTTCTCAGACCCTTTTTATTACCCTTTTACTGTTTGTAAGTGTTACAAGGCAAAGTGAGAAAAGTACTAGATAAGATCACCTATTCCTTTTTTTGCTATTATCATTCTTTAAGGCTATGTTAGATAGCACTTCCTTCTAGCAAAGCAAAATGAATGGGACCATCATTACAAATTTTATCGCATAAAACAAGGAAAGGAAAGAATTCAAGTGCTGTTGAGAGTAGGCCATATGATGATAAGCATCTTCACTATCTGTGCCATACATCATTTGCCTATAAAATTACTTTGATCTAGTACGCAGTCTTTGATCTAAAGAAATCAGCCATCTTCCCTTCTCATGATGAGACAAAAGGTGAGACTGTATAGCCTGCTTTAGTGCAGGATGTTGTCTTAGCTTGGTTCACTTTTCATTTTGCTCTCAGAAGGTCCATGTGTGATTCACTCTTAGCCTGTTTTGGAGCAGCCAAAGTCTCCTTTAGAGAGAAGCAGACTCCAGGGTCTCCTCCAGGTGGAGTATTCAAGCAATGCTGAGTTTGGTCCCCTGACTCCAACAGTGTAACACTCAAAAGTCTTTCTCTACTTGTGTCCTGCACCAAAACCGCCATGTGAATAGCTGCAGCAGAGTTTTACCATTATTTCAGGCACACAGGAATAAAAAAGCCCATAAAATTAACAATTGTATTTCAAGACCAGTGGAGGATTCAGGTGTACCTTATATTTCATCACTTAATAGTGTATGAGCCAGAGCACACCCACCAGAGAGACAGGACTCAGGATACAAAAGCATCTGCCATGAACAGCAGTAGCCAACAACAATCACATCAAAACAATCAAGCAAAAAATTCAACCCACCCAAACATATATGCAAATGAGTGCAGTTATATGTATGTGTGTGTGAGTTCTGGAGTGCATTGTCCCATTTAGAAGTTCTTACTCCCTCACCAGCTACAAGATTTGGAGCAGGACTCCACCACTACAACGTTGCACAGAGCTAATGCATTGATCTTGTGACTAAGAGTGTGCTTTTTCCTTGTCTCTCCTATGCAGAGATTATGCAGCTTTGTAGCTGATAAATAGAGTAAAAGCTTTTACTTTTTACATTCTCTAGTCTATTTCTGGTATCTTCCTGCCTTCTGACTCATAATGACTGTTCACTCTTCTATGATCTCTTCTAGTTGGTGTCAAAGTGCAAAACAACAAATACGTTTGACTGCATGATAACACAATGGGTTGTTCCCAAGATGTGTAACTCTATCTATTAATTAAGTAGCAATTAATTTGAATATGTTCAATATATTCTCTCATCATTGCAGGATTTGTAGGAGCCAGTGTATTACCCAGCTGGTTGTCATTCTCTAGTTCAAAGTGAATGGGAGATCATAGGACACAGATGTAGCTGAGTTTTAAGTCAGATCTCAGATAGAAATAAACATTTTTTAAGGACAATTCTCTCATTACACTCTAAGAATAAGCAAAAGATTATTCACTGTTAGAGATCACATATTGCCAAATTTCCTCATATGACACTGCCTGTGTATACTGGTTTGTGCAGGGATTTCATCAGATGACAATTGGATGTTCATAATCAGATGTCTTGGTGATATCCAAAGTTTCAAGTAAGCTCCACACACAGAACCTAGAGTACGGACTGATTTAATTTCTTCCATCCTGTTGAATAGAAGAAGTATGATGTTATTTATTACATTTTTATATAAAACAGAAAGAAAAGCTTTACAGACAGGTTCTTACATAAAGCAGCTAATGAAATGTAGAAATAGTCATTTTTTAAAGCTCTATTGCTAAGTTTAACACCATGTGAGCAAACAGTTGTTTGCTTACTTATTTAACTTCATTATCCAGTATATCTTTTCAATCCATGAACAGTTTCAGTTTTTCACTTAGGGATTAGAAGCCATGCCCAAATGACATTCCCATTGATGTCCAAAGCACTTTTGTCAAAATATAATATGTGAAAATTTGCAAGGGAAAGGGAATAAATATAATGGATTTCCTTTTTTTTTTTTTTTTTTTTTTTTTTTTTTTTTTTTTTTTTTTTTTAAGGTAAAAGGATGTAGGATTTAATGGATTTTGGTTACTTGTTTTATAGATTAAATCTTTATATACGTATTATAAATGGCTTTCATTAATGAGCAGGCTGCTTTTTGTACAAATTATCCAACAGTAATGCTAAAAGGTTCTGATAAGACCTCATCTGAAATACTTTCCCCTTTAGAATTTCCTTCTATTGGAAAGATAAATCAAAACTGACCATGGTGCAGGAGGAGAGTTTTCAGTCCTCTGGTCCTCCCTGTTATATGCAATGATGACACCAAAAAGCTTTTGTTTTGGTCTACCTAGTAAAGGAAACACTGAAGAAAGAGGTATAAATAAATCAAGAGTATAAGAGCAGACCTAGTAAAGGACAGTTTAGACTAAGGAACAACTACAGAAAAAAAAAAAAAAAAAAAAAAAAAAAAAAAAAAAAAAGGGAACAAACCGATCATGAATAAGCTAAAACTGAAAATTAGAAGATGGCTTCAGATCAGAAGAGTAGTGAAGTCTTCATTCCCCTGTCCAGTAAGAGTGGTAGGACATGGCCAGGCCTCCCATTGTTCCCTGGCAAAATACATGGGGAACACCAATGTCCCACTGCCCTTCTTCCCCATTATCTAGCCTATGCACTCCTAAAATGATGTGGTTCAGGTTAAACTTCAGCTCTGAAAACATTGTAATGGCCACAATTTCTTTGGTTATTCATAGATTATTTATGTAAATCATGACATCAATGAAAAAACAGTACCCGAAATTTTGCATTTGTTTACATTCACGTAGATGTTGAAGTAGTCTACAGGTTTCGGGATGATCTCTGTGTTGATCTCAAGTTAAAATAATGCAATTTTGAATTATGCCTGTATACCCAATGGTATATCACCAAAATCTCCACCAAACCTTATCAAGTTCTCTGGGTTTGCTGTGTTCACATCAAAATGAATGTATTGCAAACTGTACAAACTGGAAGATATAATGCCAAATTTAAATTTTTTTCCCAAACACGTTTGGTTTTCATATTCATAAAGACTTTCTCATAGCCTGCTAAGTTTGTTTTGATTACCTTCAGTTCCTGACTCAACTCAGATACCTTTATCATATTTCTGGTCCAAACAATTACTATAAAACAGTCTGTCTCTGGTATAACCACAATGTAAAGCATATTTTTATGTTTAATATAAGGAAATTATGCGTTGAAAAGTAAAGCGACATATAATTAATAGCAAACTTGGCTAATGATAGTTAAAATACATCAAAGCATACTCCAGCCCATTGGCTAGTATATATGCTTTCAGCAAACTAACTTACAAGCAAATTAACTTCTTTTCTAACTAGGGATCTCCTTGAATTTTATAGTGGGCACGCTGATTGAAGCTTTGATTCATTAATAAAATGATAGATCCATGTCATTAACTCATGCAGTTGATGCATAAGTTGATGCATCCTATTACTTGATGACTGCTGAACATGTGGTATTCCTGTATGTGTTCAAATTCAGCCATAGCTACAGTGTTTGTGTCATTTATTCAGGACTTGGGTCAAGGACTATTGTAAGGGCTGTTGTCAGGGACTATACGGAGGCTCTTTGGGGGCATTACCTTGGCTGTTGATTTCTTAGACATTGTTCCCACTGGTTTGTTTTACTCATCTATCAGAAGCAAAATGAAGTCTTAGATGGTTTGCATGTAATTTTTATGGACCCGTGAATGTTTATGGCCAAAAGCCACTACAAGGGCTATTCTAGCCTTTTGGATTATGCATTACACGGACTTCATTCAGTGAAGAGAATTACTAGGGTTTGCTACCTAGACTCTATCAAGTAAAGTAATATGGAGCCGAATCACAGCTCATCCAGCCTAGAATTAGATTGGGATCTTCAAAGAAATCACAAGGAGGTCAGCATATAAGATGTCTGCTCATATTCCTACTTTTAAAACCTTCACTCTTGAGTTTACTTTGTAGAACTGAATCTACAAAATGAGGAAATTATATCTAGAAAGTAATTACTGGCAAAGCTTTGAGAAAGATCTTGCACAGGTTTTCATTTGTTTATAAAGTTCTCTCCTGATTCCTGTCTACACTGTGGTTAATTACCAAGTGAGTAGTCAGGGTGAAGCTACCAATTTTTGCCCTATTATCAAATGTTTTGGAGATGGCTGTGATGTTCTGTCCCCTCTAACTCCCTGGGTCTTGTATATTGATTGTTTATCTCATGAGGATTCAATGACATCGTGCTTCCTTGCCCTGGAGGGTTGAGCCTAAACTGAGCAGAGCAGAATTACAGGGTTTCAAGAAGCCCTCTGTTCAAAGTGTTTTCACAGCCATGAGTCAACGTTCGTTCAATTGATGCTGTATTTTCATAGCATTGTTCAGCTCTAATGATGAGAAGCTATTGCACAATTAAGATGGATGCAGTCTTGTTTCCCTGCTTACTAATCTGAAGAAGCTGTTTTGCTTCATGTTTCACCTAACAAGAAGTGTAAGGTGGAGCTTTGAGAATATGAGAACATGTTCAGACTCATTTTTTGATGGAGTTTTTTCAGATGGCTCTGAAATCATATATGGCCATCATCCATCATTAATAGCAAGTTTAACTATTATAGCAACTCATTTCTCCATCAGCTGAGTAGCATTTCAGTTAGATGATTATACTGAAGTACAGAGAGGGAAAGCATCACTAGGCCTTACTAAATCCCCATTTTTACACCTACTCAATCAGAATCACTTTGTTTCTCCATTTCTCCTCCTACTGCCCTGTAAGAATTGCAGTAAGAGATTTTTCTGAGGTTATGGTTACCTGTCATAACTCACTCTTCTCTAATTCAGAAAAAATATAAATAAATAGAAATAAGACTTGTGGACGGACTTCAGTCTAAACACAGTATTTTCACCTGCATTACAGCAACCAATTTGTTACAGATTTTCTGAAGACATTTCTATCACCTCTGTTAAAAGGCAAACCTCAGTGCCTATGCAAAGTAAACCAATAATGTCATTTGCACAAGTCTAAATCTTGGGTCACAGCTTGACACTGATCTTAGTTTTCCATTATAATCCAAGGCAGAAACAGTCAAGTTTCAGGAGCCAGTGTATGAGTGAATTAAACAGTCTGATCCTACAGGCAGCAATACCCATCAGAGAGGCACAGCAGGAAACTTCACCTTGCTTGATACAAATCAACGTGCCATCCCTAAAATTGTGCAATATAAATGCTTGATTAATACAACGGTGAAGTTAAGAATTGAACAAGAATTCTGTCTTTTGTAGTTGATAAAAGAGTCAATATAGCATGCCGGGTGACAGGCAGGGACTCTACAGCCCCCAAAAGGGAAAGAAAAAAAAAAAAAAAGAGGGGCACAGGACAGGACAGCTTTTTAAAGAGTATTCCTTGAATGGCAGCATATGGGATATGTCAGAGGCAGGGAAGAGAGAAGACGCAGAGCAGAGGATGAGACATATACTTGAGTCCCACAGGGATTTGGGATAGTGTGAAAGGCCTTGGCAGAGTCTGGGAGGGGATGTGCCATTTACCTGATTGGGAAAGGCAAAGAAGAAATAGTCATGGCTTCCTACTGAGAATGTGGGAAATTTATCCTATGCCAAAGCATCTTCTAGAGACTTCTAAAAACTGCATTAACTTCATCCTTCTCCTACATGCATACACTGTCTATCACAAGTGGTTCTTCTCATTTTGTTTGGGTTTTTTGGTGTTTTTGTTGTTTGGGGGCTTTTTTTTAATACACTAATTTTTTTCAAGTTAGCTGAAAAGTGAGTCTTTGTTCCTGTAAACATCAAAATCTGCTTTCTTTCTACATCAACACAAATGCAAAATTACATTGACACTTTTCACATTCAGGAATTTCTGTAACAGAGACTACTGCTTTGGAAAATTGAAAGGGATTAAAAATTGGATAATTCAAGGAAGAAAGCAGGCAGATAACCAGATGACCAGGCCAAGAAGCTGGTTGCCCAAAGTCTGTACCAGGCCTTAGCAAGATCCTGCTCATTGTTACATTTCATAAAACTACTGCATCTCACTAGCTTTTAATCCCAAGAAATGACTGCTTTCTGACCATAACCTAGGCCATGGGAAACTGTCCTCAATAAACTGAGAGCACAGACATGTATGCAAGGGGGAGTTTGTATGTGTATCTGCAAGAAATGTCAGTCACTCCCACTCAACCCAGATCTGCTGTCCTCCTGCTGACTACAGGAACTTGTAAGGTGGTTACTAGATGAGCATTACTGCTTTTGGTGGTGTAAAATGAATAAGAGGTGCATCTAATAAATAAGTGGAATTTGATTATCATTGTAAGGTCACTATTTTCATAAACTGCATGCGCAGAGACACTTTCCTGCCCATCCCCCCCACCCCCCGAATCCATGCCACAAACGGAGTTAAAAATTGTTCACCTGAGAAATGGATTAGGACAGCATAACCTTGCTGCAGCTACTGCCAGGTGGGAGCTTTTAGTTGATTCTAAAGAGTTGTATCCTGTGAGCTTTGTGAGTATTTTAAATTTAGAAGGAATTCAATAAAACAACAGAAAGCTACGTAAGGAGGCACAACAGAATCTCCACAGAAAACCAAGCACCAATGTAAAAATTTCAAAAGAACAAGGTTTTTCAGGTTTCATCATGATAGTCTGGTCATTGGAGTAATTTACCTGTTATTGCATGGGAGGCACTGCTAGTTACCAGCTTAAAGAGATGATTGTATTTATCCTTTTGTGTCCAAAGTGTACAGTCCCTGCCTTGAACTTCCACCTGAACAAGACCTAACTTCTTAGAAATCTCTGCTTCCAAATATTCAACTATTCTTGGGCTGAGAGACTGAATCATCCGCACAGAAGGTGCCATGCCAGGATTACAAATGCTGCACTGTGCCACAAGCTGGGGAGCATGACTATTAAAGTATCAAAGTCAGAGATTTTTATGAGAAGAATGAGTCATAGAAGCAATGTGTTCTTTTCTTTCTCACTAAACAAAAGAAGAAAGACAATGACAAAATAAAACCATCCCTCCTTCTAAATGGTAACATCCAACAGTGAAAATCTAGTCAAAAATATCTTTCTGTATGTTCCCTCACTGTCAGTGTATGCCACTGAAGTGGCAGGAACCACCAGTGACACTTTATAATAAAAATCCTCTATTAAACTGTGCTAAACATTTGGAAAACAAAATTACTATTTTCTGCTGTTCATTCATATAAAGTTGAGATGTCTCCCATTTATTACTACTCTTGTATTTTCTCTTTCCTGTGAAAAAGTAACTGTCTTTATATGGATATTTATTAGAAGTGAAATATTTCTTCTTTATCTCATAGCCTTGAAAAATAGTGTGTAACAATCCCTGATGGTCTGATCAAATTTGTGTATATACTTTCACATCAAAGCAAGTGGAAATTCAGAAAAGGATTGGAAATCACAGATGCTGATAGGCATAAAGCTATAAAAGTAGGATGAAAATAGCAATCTGAATTTATAAAACTTGCAGACTCACACCATGCAGAGGTGTGTTAGCAGAGCCACAGATGAATGTTGTGATACTGACCAACACGGGCCACTGAACCTTCATGTTACACACAATTTCTTTGATTTAGAAGCCCAGATCCAGCTTCATCTTCTGCAAATCAGCTTGCTACTGAAAAGTTTTTCTTTTTGCATTCAAACATCTACCTGCCCACAACATTTCTAAATATTTACATGCAACAACTTACTTTTTCAAACCTACAATGGACGTTGATTCAATCCTGCATCTGCAACTGTCTTCCCATAACAATATATAGACTAGTGCTATACTATATGTTAATCTGTATCTCTATTCAGTGGTGATATCAATGTCACTATTTCATTTTCTAAATATCAGTTCTAAAGCAGGTGTGTAAAATGGAAGGGTACACGGAGCTCTCTCTGGATGTGCTCACATTCACAATCTGGATGTGTTCACCACATTTCTAACACCATTTTACAGAAAGTACAGCACAGGCAGATTACAGAATGGCAATTTAAACCAGGATGTGTTTAAATAATAGAGAGGTCCCAGCAAAGTCGTTTGACTGAGTGCCCTGTATGCAAAGCATGTGACTGAGCAAGAGACTGTCTTCCCAAATTCCTTCCTCATTAGGAATGGGGCATGGCAAGGAAAGCACGTGTGACTGCTTTGGCAAAAACGTGTTAGCCAGATGAGTTTGGGATGGCTGTGTTCTTTGGGTGGCAAAGCACTTGAGTAAGTTATGCTGGTCATCATGTATCAGCATGGCCTTTTTACCACATCACACAGGTACTTTTGTATTGTCCCAAATGCAGCAGGAAACATAGGCCATTATATTTTTTTGAACAAACAATTTTCAAATTATTTTTAATGCAGGATTTACTCATGAAAAAAAAAGTTGTTTCACAAAATACATAGAGGAGAAAATGTTATTTTGAGCTTAATATAGTTTTTTTAGGCAAAACAGTGTATTCACAGCAAGATATGGGTATTTTGAAATGAGTACATTTTATTACATCATCCCTACTATAAGTCTTCTAGTTTTTAAAGCTAGCAGTAACGAAAATTTCATTTTTATTAGTGATGATGTGAGAAAGAAGGAATCAGGAGTTATTTCTAAAGTCCAGCATTGGTTTATGTAGGCTAGTAATTATACAGAAAATAATTTTTAAATCTCATCAAAAAAATACAGAGTGTAGAAGGTTCTGAGAAGAAATAAAATGAGTAGTTCATAATTCCATTGTCCATTCTTTCACAAATTTGATGCTGCTGTACAGAAGAGCACTCTGGGACAGACAGCTCTGTTCTTGAGACACAATGGAGCAGTTCACAGCACAAGTGAGAGTCCAGTTCTCCTGGGCAGGACGAAGAGGATGTGCTCACCAGGCACTCCTGGCAGTGGAGTGCTCACTCACGAGCCATGAGAACCACCTTCCTTGTTCAAAAACTTTAATGTGCTTCCCTCACTTTCATTTTGGAAACATCTAGCTTGAGAAATGGAAAATATATTTTGGGAAGGGCTTTTTTGGGAATGGCTATGGTCCTGGAAGTGATTCAGGGGTTAAAGAAGGTAAAAAACTGATCTATTTTTTGAAAAGTGACAGTGTCTGAACTTTGAAAATGCCTGTGCTGATTTGCTAAATTTTGAGGATGTACTTGAAAGAAGTGTTCTAGCTATATTCATGATTGGAATCCTCCTCACTTCTTTTGTGTAGCTTTTCCCTCTTCCGTCCAATTTTTTACATACAGGGTTCACAATGGGAACTCAATGTATGGAACAGCTGCAAAGTTAGAGCCATGAATAAAAAGAAATAATTAACCATACTTTTTTTTAATATTCTTTTGCTTCTGAAAACTTTTCAGCTTAAATTAAGGAATGTGTTTATAATTTTATTTAATTGATCTTTCAATAATGTTTGAGGGCAAGATCAGGGCAGACTCCTTCCTGTCTTGATGATAGGGATAAAGGTACAAAGTATGCACAGCAGTTGTTCAAATGGAGGGGGCTAATAATCTTCAGGAGCAATGGGTAATAAAAAGCTACACGAAGCCCAAGATAAACAGTTCCTGCCTAGTGCAGCAGCAAAAGAAGCCAGTTTCTTGAAAAGGGGGATATTTGGGACACACTGCCCAGATTTAGGAGTGTTCCTGAGATCCAGCAAATCTCAGGCTTGGTTTAAGCATGTATAATACATCCTATATTAGCTACAAAATCTTCTAGGCTTTTAAGCAAAGCCCTCCTTCTTTCTCACCAACTCACTCTAAGAGGCCCTTTCTATTGAAGTCTGACTATTCTATAGGGTGGGTCAACAGTGTTGGGGATTGTATAAGCCTTTGAAACTGTAGTGTTATTCTAAAAAGGAACTTTCTTAAAATGGGTCTTCTAAATTAAAAATCTATTGGTATTGGGGTTTTTTTGTCCAACTAGTTTTTACCCTTTCTTTCTTGTTATAGCTTTGCAAAACTTATAATAGAGAGAGAAAGTGGATTCTGTTCCATCCTGTACATTTTCAGAAGAACTCGTGACAGTGTCCAGTCAGCTGTGAAGGAATAAATTTCCAGAAAACATCTAATTTGCACAAGTTCCATGGACAACTTTTATTACTCTGATAATACGTCTTCCTGTGTGCAGTACAATACACATTTCCTGTAAAATATTCTTCAAGACTTTCATGACAGAGGCATCCAGACTGCAGTCCTGTCCTTGGCAGGCATCTTGTAAACTTCTCTATACAGATGTGGGGCACCCTTCAGGAAGAGGCAATTCTAGGGATTTTTTCCAAGGAAATTTCTGAAAACTTTCCATGCTTGAAAAAGAGAAATTTTTTATTAGAAATTCATACTTTTTATCAAGAACTTAGCAGGAGAAGGCATGTCTTCAGAGATTTCTGTTCAAAACGAAAATAAATTCATTCAGTATTAGTCAGGACACTGTCAAGGCCTAGAAGATGCAAATTCAAGTATTTTCTGCACTGAAGCCACTACATGAATAAAATGCACGAACGAAAGCCATTCATAGCATTTTTATACATCAGGTGAGTGGGTTTGCTGCCAGTCTTTTTTTACATAGGTGTTTGTCAATTTAATGTGTTAGATGGAGCAAAAGCATTTAAAAATTCATCAGTTCTGAAGAGAATGTTCTGCCTTGCTGACTGGGCTGCTGTAGTTGTTTTTCCCAGCAGCTGTACTCCAGCTAAGCTCTGATGTTCACCCTGTGACAAAACTTAGTAGCAGATATTACCTCCCAAGTACTGGCACCATTTCTCCACCAGCCTCTGCTCAGATCTTACTTTAGGCCTTTCACTGTGGTCTAATTGATTAATGATGCACAGGGCATGGCACCTGTAAGATCAGTGAGACCTTGTTTCACAGATGTATTTATTATGCATTTACAGTATAATAGAGGAGTGTAATTAACATTTTGGAAACTGCTGCAAATTAGCTGTCTGACTATTTTATCTCTGCAGGTAGCTAAATTTCAAAATTTCTATTTTGTGACTGTATTTGCTTATTGGGTAAAACTCACCTTCAACATGTAAACACTTCAATGTAGTCTCTCTGAAGTCCCATCTTCATTATGTAGATAAACTCTTCTCTAATGGTCATTCCACAATCCATTGTCAGATCCCCTATGTCATTTGAGGATCAGCTTTGCTGACCATGCTGGACTTGAAAAATTTCAGTATCAACTTAGTTAAAGGCAAGTTGATTCATATTTCCTGAGAATATTCTGATCACTAGCCATCTAGATGTCAAATAGCAAACATAATACAGTACTTTAATGTTTCCTAATGAAATCTTAAATTGTGAAAGGAAATAGACCCTGATTCTTTCTTCTTCAGAAATGAGCCCATGTTTATGACTTCATTTGGCCTCTGTAACTCCAAATAGTACTTTTCTTTGTGGTTGGTTGATCCTGGCTGGACAACAGTTGCCTACCAAGTCATTCTCTCATTCTCTGGCATGGAGTTCTCCAAGCGCTGTAGGTGGATCTCTGCTCCACCATGGACCTCCATGGGTTCAGGGGCATGGCTGCCTCACCATGGTCTGTGCCAGGGGCTGTGAGGAATCTCTGCTCCAGCACCTGCAGCACCTCCTGACCCTCCTGCCCCTCCTTCTCCACTGACCTTGGTGTCTGCAGTGCTGTTCATCTCATGTTCTCATTCCTGTCTCTTCAGCTGCAGTTGCCCTGGTTTTTTCCCCTTCCTAAGCACAATATCTCAGAGACACTATCACTGTTGCTGAAGGGCTCAGCCTTGGCCAGCAGTGGGTTGCATCCTAGAGCCAGCTGGCATTGGCCCTGTCAAATATTGGGGAAGCTTCCATCTGCTGCTCAGAAAAGCCACCTCTCCAGTGGCGCTGTTACCACAGCCTTGCCACACAAATCCAATACACTTTTCATTTTAATCAAACTCTCTTCCTTCCCCTTTCCAATATATATTCCTAAAAAAAAGTCTTTTCAGGTGAGAGCACTGCCCATCAGCTACTATGACATCTCACAGTACCCTCAGTCACTTGGATGGTAGCTGCAGTAATTATGAACTATTTGGTTCTTTAATATCATTAGAAACATTCTTAACTTTTTAAATATAAAACGTATTTAGCAATAAAGTAATTGTAAAGCAGAAAGCAAAGGGTTTAAAGGTTTATTTTAAGAAAAATTTATTCCTTTGAAATATTTTCCCATACCATGTTTTAAACACAGAGTTCTGTTGGAACAAACCTGTTTCCCAAACAGCTCCCTTTCCACCAGTCTGTGTTTGTCACTGAGAATATGACTCGCCTGAAGTTTCCTCTTCAGTGTTAACTCTCTCCAACATTTTACTGCATTGACTAAAGGGGAAGCAGCCCATTACCCCACTTATGGCCTGGCCTCTGTTTATTTTGTCTAAATGCTTCTTTAAAGGGTTTATAATTCCAGTGTCCTTCTCTGGCAGTTTACTGCTCATGCTACAATTTTCCGGGCATCATTCAAAAATGTAATGTATTAGCAGAGTGATCAGCTCCATCACATACCAGATTTGGCTCTAGATGGTGAGGTACCAATTTCTGTACCACTCTGCCAAATAGCATAGTCTTGCTTTCCCCTACACACTTTCCTGGCAGTCCTAATTGGCATTTCATGCCACTGGAAAAAACTCACTTTTTTTCAGTTTTTTTGTAAGAAGTAAAAGTACATTACGTAAGTTTTACCAAACTTTTTCCTTTTTTTTTTTTTGTTTGTTTGTTTGTTGTTTTTTTTTTTGTTTGTTTTTGTAAAGCAATAAAGAAGAGTACATTTATTTGGCAATGAATTAAGACAGCTAGAAGAAAGCTTTCAATTTTAAACCTTTCATCTGGATCTTTACAATAGAAATATATCCAAATGACAAGCATGCTCAAGATATTCTTTTTTCTTCATTTAGAAAACATAAGGTTCACAATATGTACATGGAAAAAAAAAATTAGTTAAAATCCTAGGCTAGTTTGTGAGGCAAATTAGGTCTAACCTTTCAGAAGCTTTACTTTGTATGTCTGTTTTTTTGGAAACTTTCTTATGTCAGCTAAGAAAATGTTCAAAGTTCTGCTTGTGTGAATGCATATACAAGTAAATTCCTCTTGGATCATAAAGTTAATCCTCTACACCAAACATAGTCATCTTGGAAGACTCACTCCTGATTCTGATCTCATGCCACTGTTACACCAACCCAACCAAGAGATCAAAATCAAAAACAAAAAATCAGAAGTTCCTTGCCTTTTGACAGTAAGTAGCTTAAAAAAAAAAAATCCATTAGTCTCAATGGAAATTATCCTGATGTACGAGTTATTTATTGGCAAAACTGCATTATTTTATGGCCTTGATCCAGTGGACGACTTAAGCATGTGCTTACTTCTAGCATGAGAGTATTCTCATTGGTTTTGATACAACTTCACATATTTAAAGCTAAGCTGTGTTTAAGTGCTTTGCTGGATTGTGGCCTGTTTCTTCTTTCAGTAACAGGAACTTAATGGAGATTCTAGCTGCTATGGATAGATGATATAAATTTAAACAACTGAAAAAGATCAGACTGCATAGGACTGTTGAGTTTTATCAAGCTTATATGTATATTAGATCACAGGACACTGACTCTTAGAAACTGGAAGTACAATTTTCTTATTGAATGAAATTTATTTACTTTGCCACAAGTATCCTGGAAAACCACTTTATTCATAGGCACTTCCAAACTCAATATTTATGACAATTTTAATTGTGGAATAGCTGTTTCCCTGGCTGATCTCGTAACTAACAAGGACTGAAAGATTTGGAATGAGACCAACAGGTTTTGTTTCGCTATCTCTTTATACAACATAGTGAAAATTTTCTATCTCCTTGTTTATCTCCAACTCACTGGTGTACACCAGGTGTCAGATATGTCTTCCTAGCAAAATAATATTCCTTTATGAGATTTAGATTTTTTTCTGTGTGGGTTTCCTAGGAGAGAGATTTAATAAATCAGCTTTTCTGTTGTCTCCTGTAGTGACTGAGTGCTTTAAGCATTCAGGGTGAGGTTTGCAGTTTGATATTTGCGGCTTGCAGCTGTGCTGTTGGGTGGT
Source organism: Cettia cetti (assembly GCA_013401135.1). Taxonomy (NCBI): domain Eukaryota; kingdom Metazoa; phylum Chordata; class Aves; order Passeriformes; family Sylviidae; genus Cettia; species Cettia cetti. The sequence continues at coordinate 36,523 of VZUI01052821.1, forward strand.
TTTGTTCCTATGGTCATACTGTTATCTCATTTGAAAAAGGGATTGAAGGTGGACTGGTGTGCACTGGCAGATTATCATTGCTATATTCTTTATTATGATGTGTTTTACAATTATTAGAAAAGGCAACACCAATTCACTTATACTTTCTACTTCATCTTCTTCACATTGCCTCCCAGAGTCATCATGAACTGAAGTTGTACAGCTATATAAATGTCTATAAATTGTACAAATTACCATGTATTGTGATCTTCCATAACTAAGTTGCTGAAAAGACACATTCCTTTAATGATCATAGTCATGAAACCTCAGAAAAATCAGTGGATTGAGACGACAAGAAGCACTTTTCAGATAAATAGGAAAATGCACGTATCACCTCTGATGGTTCCAGTACACTTCTAAAGTAATATTACACCCTATATACCAGATGCACAATATATGAGTCCATATAAAGGGCGTCTGCAGTACTGCTGTTCTATTTCTTCTACTCTGCTGCCAGACTATCTATACATAGTAATATATTTTATTGGGAAGGTTTTCCCTGTGGTCACCTGAATCCTGTCATACTTCAAAATACAGCACACTTAGAAATTATTTGCAGCTGAGAAGCAGCTACAGAGATCTTATTTCTAATGAAAAAGCCTTCTGTGTCATGCTTTTGAGGCATACAAGACTTGCCTGAAAAATTAGACCACTGTGTGGTCTGCACAAACTGCTGGCTACCGGACAGCTCGGGGCCAGATTTTGTCACTACATCAACTCAGGTGATGAGTTTTCAGGTCTTGGCGCACATATGACAGGACTGCAAACTATACCTGTGCTGTTGTGTCAGTCCAAGTGTGGCATTCATCTGCATGTTACTCCGTTTCATGTGACCGGGTCACATAGTCCTTGTTCTGATGCATTAACACAAGAATAATTCACTCCTGTTCACTGCTCAAGAAGCTGTCTGAGTGTCTGGGCATGTGAGGCTGGAGCTGTGAAAAGGCCCCAAAGAACTGTTACATCTCCATGCTTTTTAGTATGTCCTCATTGACAGATTTGAGATTTTAATATGTCCCTATTTATAAGTTGAAGACATTGCTAAATTCATGTTTGGTGAAGTGGGTAGCAAGTACCCAAGTTTAAGTTTACTCTGAAGTGAAATTAAATGGAACTTTAGATCTTGAATTCTTTTGGGAAATGTAGCTCCACCAGGCCTCCAGGCCACCTGACAAAAACTGGCCTCTTAGTTCTTTTAATACCAAAAACTATAATCACACAAGATATCTTTGTTGTCAACAAGGACAAAACAGAGACTCAGCACTACTTTTTATAGACTTTTCAACTTGGCATGCTCCGGCTCCACAAATCAAACTGATGGCTTGTTGAAAAATGTATTTTTGGTGTCTGTAAATCTTGTCTGACAAAGCTGTTGATACAGGTACAATTTAAGGATGGGAGAGTAAACCTGGTGACTGAAATGTCCTTCTGACCTTCAATGTTTGAATGTAATTTTTTTTCATCCCTATGAAACTTACCAACAAAAAATTAATGGACTTAGTTAAAAAATGTATACAGTATAGATTATTTGTAAGACAGATAAAGCAATACAGCTATATCTAAAGCAATAGCTGAGCCTAAATGCTTTATAGCTTTCTGCAGGTCTTGAGAATAATAGAGTGCTCAAAGTTGCAATCGGATTAATATCAAATATAGCTTGATGGCTTGGGTAAAACAAACAGAAAACACTTCACAATACCACAACTTGTTAATAAAGATAGTGGTGAAATATTTTGACTATCTGCTTCTGTACTGAAGAAAAAGAGTGCAAACTGTAAAGCACAGACCAAGAGTTACTACACTTAAGCAAGAATACTTTTCTTTTGCAGAGTATATTCCACCCATGACAGCATCAAGTGAGAACAAATGGGTTGTGTGAAAAGCAGCAATGAGAAAAGCAAAAGGCAATTCAAAAAGTAATTTAGTTTTCCAGAAATTTTCATGGTATGTATAACAAGCAAAGGAAAAGCATTAATCTGCAAAAAGGGAATGAGATTCTAAACCACATATGTAGGAGTTTCTGATTCAAAAATAAATTTACTCAGCTCTTAAGAAAAGAAACTTATAGCAAAGCAATACTGAATTCTGAACAGAAACACACACAATCTTAGTGGCTTTCAATGATAATCTTAATCTAGGAAACATGATTTTCAAATATATACATATGTGATAAAATAATTATTTAGCATCTGACCAAAATTGTTTTGAGTGTCACTGAGTAAAATACAAGAGTGTAGAGGATTCATTGAAGACATTGCTGAATTCTCCAGCTGAGAGCATAACTTACATATGTTTGATAAACTAATGTAATGAGGAAAGTACTTGACTATTAATTTCTAGTAATATTAGTGATTAACAAACCCTAAAGATTGAATACATTTATTATAAAATACTGCAGATGAGAAAGAACCAATAGCTCCACATTCCACATGCATCCTACTCCTTGCTTCTGTTTGTTTTTTGATTAGTTGCTGGCAAATAATGCAGAGATCTGCTTCATGAATATTTCTTTGCACTGATTGCATGTAAAAATGCTGCACATTTTGCAGAAAATTTACACAAAGTTTATGTTGGTATCTGAATTTTTTTGTGATAATATTGATTAGATTTTTAGGTTCTTGGCAGAGTTGAGCCATTGAGATTTTCTGTTGAAGAAATCACAAAACATTAAAGATAATTTTGTTTCCTTGGATGTTGCCTACCATTTTGATGTTTTCATATCATGACTAAAAGTGTTGATAAAATTGGTAAGATGCTTTTGAATTAATGCATTTTCCATCGTTGTGGGTGTCAGTTAGCCACACCCTTTATATTCCTTGTCGCAGAGAATTTTCAGCAAACACCTTCCTATGTGCTGTTGAGAGCTGTTAAGCATAATATAGGAAATACTGACTTTTTGTTCATTTTTGTCTTTGCAAAAAATGGAACAGGATATAATCTGAATTGCATACTTTCATGGTAATGGCTCTGTGAGATAAATTATATCCTGCCTCTCCTGAATGAAACCAGACAATTACTTATATAGTAAGGTGATTCAGTTTTTCTTAAGAATATGTGGCCAAAAGATTGGTTAAAATGTCTACATTTTTCTACTTTTCTATTTTTGTGTTCCATAAACGATCAGGCAGAGCTTCACAAAAATCCTAATAGTAATTCTCCATATTATATTCATAATAGCAATTATCTATATTCATAATACAGTCCTCTGTACATTTTACAGGTAAAATAAGTTGCAAATGTGTCTGAGTGTTCCTCAAGCCTTCTAGAAAGAGAATAATTGCTGACAATAAGTATCAATCCTTTGTCCTTGGCAGACCTCAAGGACTTTCATGATAGGATACTGATATTTAATGCCTGGAGTCTAGAGGTTGTTTTTGAGCTGGCTTTCTAGATTCCCCAAATATTAAATGGCAAGAACTGGGCATGATAGTTCAGCATTTAACTCACATGAAAGTAATGTTCAAAATAAGCTGAAGAACTGTGCCGAGAACTGCTACTTTCCTCTGCTGGCTGGAGCCAATAAGACTTCTTAAATTTAGACTTTGTATCTATATCAAACATATGCCTTTATTTTTCACCAAATAAATTTCAGCCCTGTCCTCTCTTGATGAGCTCTAAAGTCATGATTAATGCAACTTGTAGATAGATGGAAATTATAATTTAAAATACTTGATGATGATGATGATGATGATGATGATGATGATGATAATAATGTTTGTTTGCTGATTCTCCTAATTTGCCTTTGTTGATGGGAGATATTTGGATTTATTGTTTATAGAGTATGTCAAAGGCTTTTCATCCTATACTTTGCATATATGTTCCTTCTGGGCGGACACTATATTGTCAGGACCTGTTTTGTCTCTTTCTGTCCTCTTTGTATGTTGAAGCACATAACAAAGAAAAAAGATGAACTAAGTGCAGACAGCATGCCCCCTGAATAGCCATGAGACAAATGTGTACTTCATGCAGATTCTGCTGTTTATTTTATGATAATCTTACGACGGGAAAACAATTTCTCATGTACATACAATTCAATTAGAGTAATTCTATGTTTGAATGATTCCTTTCAACCTACTGGATATGGGAGCAGTTTTACATCAATAGCCTTTGTGAACAAGGAATGGCAATTGGTTGAGTACCATTCAAGCACACTTAAAGGTCTAAAGAGCATTTCAGCCTGCTGTGCTCACACACAGAATAAATAGAAATTTAAAAACTCAGTATGCTCAGTGAAACCTTTCCAGATCACTTTTCTTGTTTCTCATTTAGGAACTCATGGAAAAATGCATCTCTTCCAGTTGTACCTCAAGGGGATGGAAAGGAGAGAAAGGAAGTGAATCTTGCAAAATCCTAGTGTCAAAAAAAGAAAATACAAAGTAAAAAAGGGTTTCTCATTGCAAGTCATTGTATTGAATAACATAGCCTCTTTGTTTGAGATACCAAAGAAGCAGCCACCTGCAATGTGCTGTGATAACCTGAGCAGGAAGGGAAATATTAGTCTGTACTATGAGTTGTATAGTCAGCTAGACAGTTGCCTTAACATACTCAAGGGTCTGTTCACTGTCCTGGTTGTATATCCCAGTCTTGGAGTAACCACACCAATCCTATAAGCTTCCAAATCAAAACAAGGTGTGTGGCAAGGTTTTGGTAGTGGAGGCTCTACAGTAGTGTCTTCTGTGAGAAGCTTCTGTGAGAGGCTTCCCCTATGTCCAACAGAATTAATGCCAGCTAGTTCCAAGATGGATCTACTGCTGGCAAGCACATAGGTGACTGTCGTATCAACATATTTAAAAAGGAGAGAAAAACATGGCAATGAAAGCTGAAGAGGCAGGACTGAGAATATGTGAGAGCAACAGCCCTGCAGACATCAAGGTCAGCAAAGAAGGAAGAGGAGAAAATGCTCTAGGTGTTGAGGCAGAGATTCCCCTGCAGCCCGTGGTACAGAACATGGAGAGACAGCTGTGCCCCTGCAGCCCTTGGCAGTGCACAGTAGAGCAGAGATCCACCTGCAGCCCAGGGAGGGCTCTGAAAGAGGAGCGTGAAGGAGGCAGGTGTGCTTGAAGGAGCTGTGGAAGCCATGCAGGCACTCCCTATTCCTGGAAGGCTGCCCCCTGCGGAAAGGGACCACATGGGAGCAGTTCATTAAGAACTGCATCCCATGGGAAGGACTCACATTGGAGTTTGTGGAGTGTTGGAGAAGATGAAGCAGGAAAGCCTTACAAATATGATTGCCTGGCAAAAGATTCTGAGAATATGAAACCTATAAGCGAGGTAGAAATGAAAGCCAGTTTCGATATTTAAGATGCCAAGCCAGTTAGTTACTGTACAACTGGAGAAGACAACTGGTTTAGCCAGCTGAAGGAGAATCTCTTCTGATTGAACAATACCCTTAGCAAATAAGGGGATACTGAAGGTCCAAAGGTCTGAGGGATCCTGCCAGTGTGGCAGGGAAGAAAATAGAGTTTAGAAAGTTTTTAGGGTTTAAAATGTAACACAGTATGGTAATGTAGTAATTCTTATAGGCTGTATGTAAATTCTATAGGATTTTTGTCTTGTACTGGTTGGTTAGTGTCGCAAGAGACATCAGAGGAAACGGAAACAGGTTCCTTTGCAGATGTCGTGGGTTCTTTTTTTATTGTGGGATGAGCTCCTCTTTTATACAGAAAGTCAGAGGCCAGTTTGATTGGTGATACAAAAGGTAAACCTTTTGAATTGGTCATCCCAGAGGGACATCAGAAGAAGGTCCGTCCCATAAGAAAGAATGTAAACATTTCTATATTTACAAAACATTGTTCTTCTGTCTACCAGAAGAAAGCCTGGGAAAGAACCCTTTTTTAACACCAACACATTCAGCTTGAAACTCAGGACTACAGGTTAGTGTAAATAAGAATATTCAGGACAGGATGAGATATAATGTATTGTAACAGGAACTTAGCTCTCTCTCTCTTCGGACACACCTTGAGCTGGGGCTGGCAGCTCAGGCTAAGCTCTTCCACCTACGATCTGTGCAATAAACCACATGTTTCAAGAGCTGCCCTGGTATCCAGAGATCTCTCTTGTCACGGTCAATAGCCCTTCTTGCAGTGGAGGAGTGTCTCACATGGCAAGGACCCCTACTGGGGCAGGGCATGAGTGGGGAGTCCTCCCACTAAGGAGGACATAGCTGAAGCAGGGGAGAAGGTGTTTTAAGTTTGGAGACAATTTCCCATTATCCTACCCTGATTTGATTTGAGCTAAATTAAACTAAGTTTCCCTGAGTTGTTCCTGTTTTTCCCATGATGGCAGCTGCTGAGTGATCTCTCTCTGCCCTTATCTTGACCCCTGAGCTTTTTTGTTTTATTTTCTCTCCCCTTTCCAGCTGAGGGGACTGGCAGATCATCTTGAGCTACAGTAGGGTCATCTGTTGATTGAGAATTTGACATTATCCTACAGTATACACTTTTCTTAAATTTTATCTTAGAACTAGGCATGCTCTCGTTTTAACAGGATCGGACCTGTGATGAAGAGATTATGTGGGTACAACTTTACCCTCTCTGAAGTCCCAGTTCTCATGATGTAGAGTAATATTTGCAACAACTTGGAGGGTGGGTTATTAATGAGGGACAAGGGCCTGTCAAACACCTGCAGCATTTCTGCAGACCCTGTTACAAGATCTAAATGTCTAAATATCTTAGAAAAGCTGTCCCTCTGCAGTTGTACTAAAAAAAAAAATGGTGGTGATAATATGTTCTCCCTTTTCAAGAGGTATAAAAGGAAGGTCTTTTTCAACTATACACATAAGTAGTGACACTAGGAAAATTCAGAAACATACCTGGGTAACAATTTCCTGCTGTCAAAAAGCGTATGACCTTGCAGAAGTCATCAAAAAGAAAGTCATCAAAAAGAAGGACTGTCTTTGGGTTTGTGAGTTTGGTTTAAGACAGCTGAAGCAGACATTGTACATCTACAAGGATATAGGACCCACAAGAGTACTACCATATCATTTTTCTGCAGTCAGCTGTTCAAAAAAACCATTCATTTTTTTCTTTAAAAAATGGATCTAAATGCTGCTGGTCTGTGTGCATAAAAACAACTCCATGAAGAGTTTCTGAATCTATTGTGCCATTTTTGTTGGCCCTGTGCACAAATATATTCAAGTGCTAAAATGCCGTCCACTCCTCTCTCTGGAGAAAGTGAATTTCTGTTTCCATTATTTGCTCTGAGAAAAACATCAAAACTACATCTAGTCCTGAATGCAGCATCATGTTCGCTCACAGGACTGAGCAGCCATGCTCACATTACACTCGCCTGAGCCCTTCATGTTGGCTCTCTATAAACTAGAGGATTTATTTTAAGAAGTCCCTGCTGTTTTTCAAAGCTCTTAAAGCCAAGGGACCTGGTTTCTGCAAGACTTCCTCCTCGAGCCTCCTCCCAGTGCATTTCCACGAGCTGACACCACATACTTCTGAGCTGTGCCACTTAGACCCACTTGCAACACCGGTATGAAGTTTACCTCCTGCTGAGATGGCTGAGAGTATGCATTTCACTTCTCTAGATTTTCTGCCTTATCCCATGTGATCAATAGTTTTCTCCATTTGCAGTTGTTCAGTTAATAATGCACCTCAGTATGAAATTAGATCCCCTGAAAGGAATCTCAGGGCTGGATATCTTGAAGTTTAGCCAATGACCATATTTTATAGTTTGTAACAGCACAGTTCCTTTCATATTGTATGACAATAAAATGGTAAAAATGTGTGTGTGTGTATATATACACACCAAAAATACCATAGGGAGAAAAAATAGTAGTGTCCAACTTGTGAGAGAAAACACCCAGCCCTCAATGCTCCTCAAAAGCTAATGTATAGTGAAGAGCAATATTTAGATAATAATTGTCTATCAATATTTGCTTTTACACTTCATAATATGTGATTTAATCAGAAAAGGCATAGCTGAAAGAGACTGTCTGGAAAACTCTGAAGCCCTTAGAGGTTGGTAGCAGTAAGCTTCTTGTATGTTTTCAACAAATGCATATTTTAAAACTTGAGAAACACTTGCAGCCAAGCCATAGACTTGCTGAGTAGATTGGTATCAGTCTGGAATTACTCTGCATCTAAAATCAAGAAATAGGCAGCACTTTCCCCATCACTGTATATTAGCACAACTGCAGAAGAGTTAAGTCTCTTCTGGTTTATCTTTCCATACCAGTGCTGATGTAGTCAGGTCACAGCTCTGGGCTGTGAAAGCCCTAAGAAAGTGTCACTATGGCACCAGTCTTTTTTGCATACTGATAGTTCCAAGCTTTGGGTTCTGGTCTTCCTTTTACTTTAGATTCATTTCCACAGGCTGGTGGAATCAGCCTCAGGGACAGTTAGCCAAGAGGAGTGCAGATCTCACTGACAGATCCAGGCACAAGCATATTAACAAAGCTCTCACACCACTGCTAACTTCTGCTGTCCCTGACTGTTGCATACAATTGCTCACTCCATGCCTGTTTCGAAGTCCAAATTTGCCATTGAATTTAGTGGGAACAGAATGAGGCTCCTATGCCTTTTAGTCCATTGCCTGTCTGGGCTGCATTGAGGCTGCCTGCATTCAAGCAGCCTGGCAGCACTCCATCCTAGGATCCCTGAAGCTTAAGATCACTTCATTTTTCCTCTCTTTGTGAATCAGAAGTAACTATTTTTGAATGTGTTTTTAGTAGGAAACTTTCCACAACATATTATGAATGTATATACATCTATATCTTTTTCTGCTATATTTCTTATACCATGATACTCTTGAGGAGTCTTTCCAGTCCAAATTTCCCTCGGCTACACTTTGTAATTTTTTTTTCTTTTTTCTCATTAACTTAGCTTTTACTCTTCCCATCCCCTGCCTGTCCCTATCTTGGTACAAGATGTCTGAAAAAAGCGGTTTGTTTTTTAGTTTTCTAGAAGGAAATAAAACAACCCTGCTTATTTTTTCAGTATTTGACTAAACTCAACAACAGAAAGTCTGCTCAGCACACATAAAAAGAGCACTGAGATAAGTTTTGGAGAACTCACTTTAGATAGCCTCAAAGCAAAGAATAAGTAAAGATGTGCCAGGATTGGATTACCCGCTGCTGCATCTACCCACAGACTACAAAGACAAAAAGGCCCTCTTGTGCTTGCGGGTCACCATATTAACCCACAAGGTTCAGTCAGCAAACACGTGTCCTTTTCAAAAGCTGCCCTTTTCTCAAAGCTGTGGTTTTTTCTATCTGTGGTTTTGAGCAAAGTAAGCAGAGCTCTCTGCCAGTATTTCAGGCTACCCATCACACTAAGACATCTTGTCAGAATTCAGCCATCTCTGAGGAGCTGGCGGGTACTTCACTGAATTTCACAGAAGGAGGTACATTTTTTTTTTTAAGCCAAACCATAGACCAGATCCCTGCTAGTGAGTTGGGACAAAAAAATTCCTAGGTACTCTGTTTGCTTTTGCAAAGGGGAAAGGATTTTAAATGGTACCCCCTGCCAGGTCTCCTACTTACAGCTCTGTCCATAAGTCAGGAGTAGTACAATATCTGCTGCTAATCCAGAAGCAATATGCTGCAGTCATTAAGGTAGTTACTTACTACTGTGCTGATGAATGCACAAAAAAGAACAGAAAGGAAATTTGGCAGAGCAGATGGTGGATAATGATAGTGACAGTGAACAAAAATACTGTGAAGTATTGTGTCTGTTGGGGAGCCCATTCCCCAATGTAAATATAAAGTAAACATGACATAGGTATTAGGTAATTTTACAATCTACTGTTTTTGGCAGCTAGTTTGGCACTGGTCATTGTGTCTATTTTGGGGATCAGCTGTATGGTCCCAGATTGCCATTTTTCCTCTGCCTTTCTTTCTCTTAAATTTCCTACATTATATTATCACTTCATTTTAGTTTCACTTATTTCCTCTGACAGTAGAGCAGGCCAGGCAGAGTCACTTCCTCCCTAAAACTCAATCTGTGTGAATGCTGCAAAAACCTTCCAAATGAAATGCTTTATTAAAACACACACATATTCAGCCATTCACCTTCTCAAACATCCTTTTCCTCTGGGTGCTGATATATGAAGGATGCTTACTCCCCTTCAAGGTGGAAGATCTTTTTCTCTTAAGAAGTACCCCACCTGGCATACGTGACCCTTTAAAGTGCAAATTGGGATTCAAAAAGAGCTGAATTCAGGCCTTTTTTGTTCATTTCCAGGATCTTCTTTTCTTTTCTTTTCTTTTCTTTTCTTTTCTTTTCTTTTCTTTTCTTTTCTTTTCTTTTCTTTTCTTTTCTTTT
>VZUI01052822.1:0-33475 GCA_013401135.1 Cettia cetti
GGCATGGTGAGCTGAAAAAAAAAAAAAAAAAAAAAAAGCAGGAAGAAATCAGTCTTTTCAGTTTCTTTTAAGTGAAAAAATAAAATTGTTTTTTAAATAAGAAAGTTATAATCCTGATATGAAACTGAATGACTGCCTTTTGCTTTCTTAGCCACACCTTTACACACTGTATGTTATATAACCACAAAGCAACAAAGATGACAAAAAGTTTGATCTGTAGATAAGGATTCATGTCTGGGACAACTGGCGATTGAAAATCTCAAAACTCAACTTCTGAGACATTCTCAAGGAATAATGTCTCAAATCATTGTAACTGGAACGAGTTGCTTACATTAGAGGAGTTACAACACCTGGAGAGAGAGACAGAAAGAGAGGGAGAGAGAGAGGGAGAGAGAGAGAGAGGGAGGGAGAGAGGGAGAGGGAGGGGGAGAGAGAGAGAGAGAGAGGGAGAGGGAGAGAGAGAGGGGAGAGAGAGAGAGAGAGAGGATGTCTGTGTGTGTGTACATGAGAGAATTTTATTTCACAAAACATCTTTTTTTTACTTTTACGTAATGTTTTACAAATAAACACATGAGGAATCTTTTGGTATTTGAGTAAAATACCTAATACACAGCTGCTCCCAAATCCAAAAAATATAACCAACATACATCAGGAAGGACCCTTCGCAATGTTAGCAAGTAAAATTAGTGATGTGACCTGCATATGTGAAGAAAGAGATTTGACCTGAAATAGCTTAGAACTTGTAATTCTGTCTTCAGAAATTACTATTTTTAATATAATGTTCTGGCTAATGCAATTTAAAAAAACCCCTGACATTTGCATTACAGATGTGCATTTGAATGATCAAAACAGATGCTGATAAGAGGGGTGAAGTTTAACCAAATGCCTGTTACTAAGTTTTCAGATGACCAAACTTTTTGATTTGTCCATGAAAAATAAGATGATGAAAAAAAAAGCAGATAGAAAGAATTTCTGTAAGCTTGCAAAATGAGAAATAAATCCAGAAAAATATATGGCTAACTAACACAGAAACTGTATTTAAGTTAATTACTACCATGCTAAAATAGGGTATCTACACAAACAAGAAACTGACAAATACACTTTAAAAGTCTCAAAATCCAGTTGCAGATTGCATCAGGTCCACCAGTTAACAAGTGAGAATGTGGATGCTGACTCTGCTTCATGCAATGAAATGCTGACTCTGCTTCATGCAAATACTCTGTCTATGTAAATCCTTTTGTATGGATTATCCAGTACTTTTAAGGTAAGAAACCAAAAAACAACCAGACAGCTAAACCACTTCAGAGTGCAGTACTTGCTTTCTGCCAAACAAAGAACTAACCAGTGAACAAAAGCAGTTCATTAATTGCAAATGAATGCCAATACCTGAACAAACACAACTCTAAGAAATTAAAAATAAAACTTAAATCATTATTGTACGTCACTATGTCAAAACAGTTATAAACAGTAAACAGCAAGAAAGTATTCTGTACCCTGAATGCTACATGAGCATCACTGAGTAGTGGCCCCTCTATTTCAACGATGTTCATGCTTGTTTCTCCACCAAGCAGCTGTGCATTGGCATCAATACTTTCAGAGTTCTGGCATGTTGCGCTCTCTCCTGGATTTAAAGCTTTTGCAAGAGTATCAAATGCCCTGTAAGACCACAAACAAACAAAAAGAAAATTTCTTTTGGTTTTGCAGACCATTTCAAATTAAGAGGAACCTGAAAAAGTCTGAAACCTGTTTGTAGAAGTCTGTTTCAAAGAGTGAGATTTGGAAAATAAAAATCAGTAGCATGCTTTTCCTGACATTCCACCGAACTCTGAAACAAAAATTAGCAGCAGATCCTATTTACACTAGTTGCCAACAAATTCACAGTTTTGACATATTGGTTGTGCTGCTGAATCACAGTTTGCTTTTCAAGATCTCTTTCGTGATGTTCACTGAGAGCGGTGTCATGAGCATTTTGAGGACATGATCACCAGATTGCTGTTACAGTCAGTGCATGTACAATTTTTACAGGCAAAAGCTATGAAGCACAGAGTAGGATTTCTTTTTTTTTTTTTTTTGTTAAGTAATGAGTTGTAGTTAGATTTTTCAACTTAATTTGAAAAGACTGCTTCAAAATATGTAAGAGAAAGCACCCCCATGCTTTCAATATAATCCTTAGTAACCCTCTGCTGCATGGCAGGGACTCTAGGCTTTCACAAGCACAAATGCTGGAGGGCAGATGTCAGGACAAGCACAGATATATTACTCAATATTTTCTTGCTTGATAACACGTGTTGTTTTTCTATTCATAAATACACCTGAGAACCACAACTGACACACCTTCAATCAAAAAATACACAGACTTGATCACTGCCTACAGACAGATGACATATCCTGGGAGCAGCAACATATACAATGTTGCATGAAAAACTTTTGCAATGAGGCCTGAAAACTTACAAAAGCCAATTATCAGCTTGTATGGAGAGCTCATTCTCAATTTACAGACATGTTTATTACCACAGAGTCTAAAATCACTGACAAAATCTGAGACAGAACTTGGCTACCTTCTCTACCCCCACACTCTAGCTACGAATTCACTAACACGCTAAAAAAATTGAGCAGTTTGACACAACTACACACAACCAAGTGAAAGAGCTGCTGACACTGCCTCAAGGCCTGGGATGGTAAATGAACTACTTTTTGCTCCTCACTAGCCTGTGTACCTTGATGTGTAAACATGAGGGTGGACTGGGGCATACATGAGTGGACTACAGACACACCTGGGCCATCTTCTGTCTGGTATATGCCAAGTTGGCACAAAGAGAAGGCATTCATGCCTTAGCTCTGGAAATTATAATATGGACTCCTGCTAGAATATCTGAGTTTCAGGTCTTCCACAATTCATTCTTTGCAGTCTAAGGCAGAACAGGCAAACACAGCAGCTCAGTGACAACTGCTTTTTAAGAAACAACAGGATCTCTCCAGGGCTTTTCATGTGGCAGGGGCAGAAATTTAAGGAACAAGACTCCCCTTTCCCCAAGAGGTAAATATATGCATCTGTCACTATCCTGTGCTTTTTCTAGCATAGGCTGAGAAGTCGTTTTTAAATAGTGTGGGCATGTACACTTGTTAACCATGTCTGCCCACGACACCTTTTTCCCAACTCATTCTTCAGCGTTGCTTTCAAAGAAATCTCCTCCCTCCTATCTCATAAACTGCCAGTAGTAAGCCAGCAGAAGTCAGTAGCAGCTTTGTTTCTTCATGACTCAGTAATGTGAGTCCTTTCCTACATAGAGCCCCAACACAAGCAATATCTGTAAGGTAAGACACCATGGCAAAGAGACTCTAGGACAAAGCCTGCCTGGGAGCTATGAAAATCTAGCCCACAAAATGAGGAAACAAGGCACAATCCACATCAAAATACATGGAATTGATATAATTTGCTACAAACAATTTTGGTTCTCTTTTTGTCAGGCTCAGTCATCAACAGATAGATAGGACTGCAGATAAACTGTTAAGAAAGAACCTAATGAAGAATTAGAGGACAAGGCATATAAAATTACAATATGAAAGCAGTGGGATGCTTGCAGCAGAAGTTGTACTCTATGTCAGCAAAAGTGAAATCATAACTACTGCAAGCAATGAATATAATAAATTACACAAAATACATGGATTGATGAAATGTGGTCTCTGAAAGCCCTTAAACTCAATAAACATCTGCGTCTGTTAGATCACGCTGGCACAGGGAAATCAATAATTTAGAGAAAAAATTTAGTTTCTGTTGGAGTAACTTCCCTTTCACAGCAATGTTTAACTTGAACCTCCCCACTGTACAACTATTAGGTAATGTACTTGACAAGAGTACGTCACATCAGAGCTCTTTCAAGCTCTCTGGCTGAGAGAATCTGATGCCTTTTCATAGACTAACTTTTAAAACTGAACAGAAACTCTGAAGTTGGTAAAAATAAGCATCTGGAAGTGCCAGCATATGAAAGATTACTACACCTCTTTGAACAGCCATAGTATTGAATGATGCCTATCATACATGCAACAATACTACTTACATGGCATATTCTAACATTCTTTATCTAGCAGGACACAGCAAAGGCCCAAATCAGCATCTATAAAAAGTCAGACTGACCTTCTAAGCAGTATATAAAGAAAGGAGCAGAAAAAATGTAATCTGCTTGCACTTATACAAAGCAGTAGAGACCACAGGGGAAATCAGCTATTTCAGCCACTATAGGGCCACCTTCTCCTGTCATGGATTTACTCCACACACTTTCACAACAGCATATAAAACGTAGATGGTATGTAAAAGAATATTGCTGGGACAGCAGTCAGAAACTGGCATGAGATGGCAACCAAGGAAGAACATGATTGTGATTGAAGGAATAACTGTGGATGGTCTGTATAGTTCTGTATATATATCTTACATATATGCTCACCACAATGGCTCAGTTAAAACCTCAGTTAAGACACAAGTTTGTAAGACTCTCAGTGAATGTATTAATATTGTTACGGAGAATTCTGTTACTTCTCCTGTGTAAAAGAAAAATGCTTTTCAAGCTTTTGAGGTGATTAATAGTTACAGGCATTTAAATACCACACAGATGAGATCTCTTAAAAATAAGTTTTCCAGGACGATAGAAAGTACTCAGACTATAGTACAAGACCTAACATACTTTAGTATGGCCAACCAAAAGGTAAGAAAATCAGCTGTAACATTTATACTGAAATTAAGTTCAAGTACAAACAACTAAAAAGATTTATTTCTCTAATGGAACTTCCTTTTGACTTCACATGGAAGAATCTTACAATATTTATCTTCTACATGAGCTTATGCTGATATTACTATTGCTTTTAAAGCAGATAAATTTCCTGCATTGTGATGATTTAACTAATTGACTGGTCTGAATTGACAGAGAAGACCTTCTCTTGAAAAGGATAGTTTTAATTGTAACATGCCTTACCTTGTGACATCGCTACTAGCTTGTTCTTCTTGCTTGAGTTCAGATAACGATGTATCTCCATTACTCAAACTCTCGATCACAGACAGCTCTGTACTGCTTTGTGAAATGTCTTTGCATTTACTGAGATTTGCTAATGAAGTCACCACATTTGCCAGTGTACTTAAATCTCCTTGACATGCTTCCACCTAAGGGAAAGAACAGCTTTTAATTCTCAGTTAATTGGCAGCTGTTAACCTGCAAGAGAAGAGCCTAACTTTCACATAAATGAAGAATAGAGCATATGCAAAGATACACCTGTAACAAAACTGTTTTCAGTATATGGGTAACCACAATACAGCAATTAGACACTGCACTGCACCTAAAATATGGAATATTTTGACATTTACTTGTAAAAGTAATAGCTATCTATTTCTTTCAGAAAGAATACTGCTGATGGTAAGCAGGTGCAAAAAGATTCCACATCTCTATGCACTAGTCTGTCACCAGGATATAAAAGTGTTCTAGATCATATTTTTAGTGTCTCCCTTTCCCATAAAAATGAGTCAGTAGTAGTAGGGTAGGAGAATGTCTGAGAAGGAATGCATGAAAAGTCACCTTTATAAACAAAGAAGAAATAATTCTGCTGTAGCCTTTATGGCGTTTATATCTTTGTTTAACTGCAAAGGAAAAAAGGTGATTCAGTACTAGCTAGCAAATTCAGAGAGGCAGTAAGATGTGTCCCACTTTGCCCCAGAAAAAAAAAAAAAAAGCAAAAAAAGAGCACGTTATTACAGACAAGTATGCTGCTGCTAACACGAGACAGAGCAAGCAAAGCAAAATGCATGAAAACAGTAAGAGGTAATTTGATATCAGCTAGGAAAACACAAATGCTTCCTACTGTGCATATGTGAGGAAGCAACCACATGGCTTTAGTGGATCAGTAAGTGCAACAAAATGGAAACAAAGGAAAACCAGCTCAGAAATAAAACTGTCAATGACATAGGTCTTATCAGCTTTACCAAAAAAAATAGTGGTTAAGGAGAAAAATATCCAACCATATTTACACATGGCACTGTAATAGTGCCACGAGAAGTTTTGTGAACATCTCACTTTATTTGTACAAAAAAGCAAGTCAAGTATCAGGATTATCCCAATACAAAAATTGAAATAATACAGCCCTTAAGGCTCTCTAAAAATGTGAAGGGCATTTACTTCGTTGTGTTTTTAGCACTTTACTGTGTGAGGAGGCTAAGAGGATTCTTGTAAAGAGAAGGTATTTGTAACACTGGTGAATGTTGTATAAAGGAGTGTTTTAAAAATTAATTTACATATACATACATACATTTACATATACAATTAGCTCTACTTATTCTACAGTCATATCATCACATACCTTATCTGGAGTCATCAGCACAGCAGGCTCACTTTTTATTGCCGAGGGATGAATGTTAACAAACATTCCCGATTCCAGCAAACCTGTTGATCTGACAGAAAACAGCACAAGACTTAATTTTCATTAATTTTAAAACTGAATTCTCCTTTTTCAGAAGATAGTGATAGCCGCTTCTGAATACAATTTACATACCTTGCTGTTTCATTGTCTGTTACAAAAGTTGGGGTTGCAGCTAATGGACTACGAAGATCTTTCCGAATGTAGATCTTTTCTGTAGAAGCTGCACAGTTTGAAGATTTTTCTCTTGACACTTCAATAGGTTTCCTCTCACACTGTACAGCTACAGAAATATTACCCAACTATTAAATCACACCCTGAATTACAGAATAAGAAATAATACTTTTTTCTCTATTTAATATTTGATATCAATTACAATTCTGAAAATAACTAAAATATATATAAAATACATCCCATAATGAACAAACTAACAAGTTGGATAAAAACTGGCACATCAACTTTGATGAGTACTAAGTGAAATGATGTATTAGTCAAAATCTGAGGTCGAACATATATAACATTTCTAAGTTACAATTATGGGAGACATCCCCTCATGTTTAATTTGAATCAAAGAGGAAGCTTAAAACCTCTTATTCTATCAGTTTCACTTTCTCACACTCTCACTTCCTTTGCAAAGGACTCGTGGTGTTGAACCCACGTAACTTCATTCACTTAAAGAACCTTCTCAAGTTAGGACCTCAGACAATACAGAGGGAAAGGTACATTCACAAAGTTCAGTTCAGACCATTTAAGATCAATCTGGGCAACACCCTGACCTAGTCACTGACTTCAAAAAAGTGGATTTTAATTTGAATGACTCAGTGAAACAAGGTGGAATGAATCGGGGCTTTAGCCTACAGATACCTCACCTTGCTTTGAACATTAAAGTGAAACTTACAGTATTTTTCTCTATGGGAAAAATGTGGAAATGTGAAAAATGTGTAACTTCAGATAAAAAAAAAATAAATTTTCAAGATAGCAGTAGACTGCGATGCTATTCCAATTTTTACACTAGTAAGTATCTTAAACCACAAATACTGTAATATTAAGTATCAACAATGATATTGAAGTAAGCCTGCAACCCACAAATAGTGCTTTAAAGGGTGGGAGATGGAGGCAAATACTTAATTTTCCTTTGCAAATGCTGTGCTCAGTAGCAGGGTCTCACTTTGCTGAGAAAAGGCCAAGGCTTCTTCAAGGGACAAATAACCCTCACTGAGAGAGCTACAGTCCAAGACCATGCTAAGTTTTCTTTCCTTTCCCCACTCATTGAGGAATGAGACTTCTTATCACCACACAATCCTCTCCTCCACTCAGTATTCCCTCATGACCCTGAGATTCTTTTCCTGTCTTCTGATCCCTAAGCCCAATGATTTTGTTTTGCTTAAAAAGTCCTCCGTGGAGCAGCCTTTTCTTACTTACTGCCAGCTTAACTAGAGGGTAAAGATCCACTTTCATTGCCCCAGCTTTTCCTCCCTTTCTGAATTAATTTCCTCTGTGTTACTGATTTCTGCTGACAGAAGCAGGGCTGTAAGAAGGAAAATGTCCACAGAGGTTCAAGAGGGTCAGTAAAATAAGCGCAGGGTGACAGAGAGCAGAGAACATGACCAATACTGTATGTACTGCAACAGCGCCACAGTATTAGGTCTGAAGAATTGTGCTTCATGTGACTTTCTGTGTATTTAGTATTCTGAGACTGCTGTGATATTGCAATACCACTACATCTAACGTATGGAAAGCTAAAAAGGAATTTGGAATCTGCAGCAATCGGAAAGAACTGAACTTCAGATCACTATGGATCTCTGCCTTGTGAATAACTGTCTCTGCAGAGCCTTGCCAAAAGTGAATAGCAATTGCCAGTAATCTCAGCTGTCGAAAAACTGAAAGGAAGGTAGACTTCAAAAAGTTCAGTAGCTTAATTTATGTATAAAAAAGTTGAACTGCACCAAAAAAAAAAAAAAAGCAGACAAGTTTGATATTTCCCATGTAGGAGTAACAATTCATTCACATTCATCACATGGGATGGAGCTTATTAAGCCTGAAAGCATTTAATATTTCTGATACATAAAAGCTGTACAATTCTTTATTGGAAAAAGATACAATGATTTAAAAATATGTAACTAAGACAACGATTTGCATCTATACAAAGCATATCTTTGTAGCAGGAAGTAGCTGCCACTTAAAGAAGTTTACTCTTATCCAGACTTACAATCTTGTTTCATCCCAAAGGCGATGCATCTCTGCAGCCTACAATACTGACAGCGATTCCGGTGGTGTTTGTTAATGACGCAGTCTTTTGTTCCTCGGCAGGAATAAACTAAATTCTTCCGTATACTCCTTTTAAAGAATCCCTTGCATCCCTCACAGGTTACTGCTCCATAATGACGCCCTAGTTACAAAGTAACAGAAAATGTGACATTAATTTTACAGTATACTATTACTTTTCAGACTTTACAATAATTAAAAACAAAGTATTAGCTATTTTACTCAGAAAAGGAACACTTGTTTTTCCCCATGGGTTGCACATCTTAAAATATATTGGGGCTGTAACAACATAAAAAACAAGTGAACCATTTTTCTAGTTCAAAGCACTTAAACAGGATTTTACAAACAGGCAAGTTGCTTATTAAATTATTTCCTTATCTGTTGTCAGTAGTGTTAAAAAAGGCGAAAAAAACAGGTTAGTAAGAACACAGCCAAAAAAAAAAATTACATTTCTCTAGTAATTTTCCCTACAGACAAGCCCTGTGATTACTCATTACAAGTTCAATTGTTGAAATTGTATGCATTAAATCGAATGGAACCATGGAAAGTGCACACACGGCATTTGGCAGCATGAGGCAATCACTTCAAATCTTTACTTTCACCTTTCATTTTCCCAACAGGATAATGGTATGTCCATAGTTCTTGCAGTAAAATATCAGTGAAAGAATAATCTAGAATAACTACGACTTTTTTTTTTTTGAAGACCAGTTCGGCAACTTTTCTGTATAATACAAAAATTTCTAAAATATACTAAAAAAGTAAGTTTTAAAATTATTTTTAGAAGTAAATTATTTTGATTTTGCATAAAATATGAACATTACTGAAAAGGATTGATGAAGGCATGCTTGGCAGTTACAACAATTTTAATTTATGAATCCTTGAAATGCCTATGGCACATTACAAAATAAATCACAAATATGACCTAATTTAGGATAAAACACTTTTAGATTCTTTCCCAAAGTTTCTTGAAATTCTGACAGGTTTTCTAGATTCCTTTATCACAACCTTTTTAGCACTACTAAAATGTGAAATTTCAAAAGCATCATATATATTAAAAGAATAATGTCTGAAACATTTTAGTGGCAGCTGGATTATGAATATTCATTCTGCAAAGTACCAGGGCTGCTTCTTCACCTACTCTTTTGATGTAGCTTCTTGGATTCCAGTTTGGAAGTGCCTGCAAATCAGTTTTCATGACAGTGCTTGTCACATGAGAGGCTCCCCAAAAGCTGCAGCTGCTCAGAGAACACGGCACTCTCCCCAAAGTCATTACCACTGCCCAATATTCCAAGGCCAGCACAGGAGGAAAACCTTGGATCTCCAGCCCCTCAAGGGAGACTCTAGCACTCCTCTGCGGAGTCAGAGGAGTTTTAACAATTAGAACACACCAATCACACTTTGTCTTAAATTTGGCAGAAATTTCCTTGAGATGGGTGAGGTCTGACAAGTACTTAGAGCTCTAGCAACTGTATTTTTTACATTTTTTACATTAAACTTTGCCATTAAAAAAAAAAAATTAATACATTTTACTTTCTAGCAAGTTTGCTCCCTGCTGAAGGGTGAGACCTCATAGTGGTCTGCAGGTTCCTCACAATGGGAAATGGACAAGTAGGCACTGACCTACTCCCTCTGGTGCCAGAACCCAAGGGAATGGCATGAAGCTGGTCAGGGAGGTTTTAGGTAGGATATTAGGAAAAGGTTATTTACCCAGAAGTCAGGCACTGGCAGGCTGGGCACTGGCACAGGCTCCCCAGGGAAGTGTGGTCACAGCACCAAGCCTGACAGAGGTCAAGAAGCATTTGGACAATGCTCTCAGGCACATGCTGTGACACTTGGGGTGTTTTGTGCAGGGACTTCAGGGATCCTTGTGGGTCCCTTCCAACTCAGAATATTCTATGATTCTATGTAAAACAACAATGAATCCTATTCATGGATACTAGAGTACCATTTAGTGAAATTTTGAACTGCAGGCATAGAAATTTATACATGTATATGCATGCCAAATGTTACAACCGCTTCAGAAGAATTTTAAACTGCTTCTATAAAATTGCACCACCTTAAAAAAAAAGAAAAAAATAAATAAATACCTGATGCTTTGTCTCCACATACAACACACAGATCAAACACTTTATTTAGGCCCTGTTCATTGGGGGAGTTGTCCGTCAAAATCTGAAAAAAAATGTGAAAGAATTTAATTTTTCTTGCCATCTAGAAATAGTAGAATATATCTCATGCTTGTGGTTTTTGTCTAAGATAGGGGACTAAATTTACAAGGTATCATGTTTTCTTGATTACATTTAATAGTCTTCATAGACACAGTCACTACCTGCCATGCCACTGTGCTCCCTTTCAGGAGGGAATGAAAATTTTATCTGTAATGCTTTTGAGAAGATTTCAAGATTTCATTTCTCTAAATACTAATTCTGCAAAATGGAGTGACATTTTGAAAAACATTTAGCATCTGCATACTCTTACCTTTTGTTCAATTTTATATTTATATACTAATGGCTCATCCATAGTACAAAAGAGACAGAAGCACTGAACGAACAGAACAAAAAATCCCTTGTAAAGGCTACTAGATCTACACAGAGGTTTATTAACTCCTTTTTTTATAACACACATAAATATGGACCAAAAGAAAATGTACTCTGGACACTACCATTAACTTCCAACTGATATATAGCTTGGCTTTCAGTAATAGTTTGACATTATTAAAGTATTCTTGTCTTGTCTCATTCAATTATCTCTAGTAAAGCTTTGTTAAGCACACAATTTTAGAATCCCAGCACTACAGGGCAGGCACCAGAACATTTCACTTAATCTTTGAAACTATTTCACCACAAAAAAAATAAAGCACAGCAAAAACTCCATTTAAAAAAGGAACAAATCCCAAGTAATAACCAAACATCATCTTGACATAGAAAAGAAAAAAATATTCTTCTCATTAAGAAGAGAATATAGTTCAGAAGCTTGAACAGTTTTTAACTTCTGTTGTGCCTTAAAGGGAAGCCAGACTTCTCATTCCTGCTTTACATATTCAGAACAGGACCTCTGATAAAAAAGGGAAGTAACCAAAACAGAAAGTACCCTCTGTTCCTCAGAGAAAATTCAGAAATTTGCTTTTCAGAGTTTGGAACACAGTACAGATGATATACATAAGTTTAACAAGCATAGTTTTCTAGTTAGCCCCGTTAACAATACTGTCTCTGAGATTCATCTCTTTTCTTTAAAAAACCACCAACTTTTTAAGAAAAACAAGACAATGTGTTAAGAGAATATTAACTTTTTGATCCTTCCAAATTTCCAGTATTAACATTATGTATTTTCATGATATTATATTAAAATATATAAATAAATTATAAATCCTTCCATAAATTAAAGCTGCACTGAAATGAGAAGTTCCACATAAGGAAGGACTACAGAATCAGCCCATGAGGAGATATAAACCCCAGACTCAGATAACTTATTAACTGAAGAACATGAAGAATAAAAATTGATTATTAATATGAAGAAGAGCCACTGAAGTTAAAATAGATGATGGGAGAAAGGGTCTTGCCAAATGAGTCAATGTAAAGGTAAGATGCAATAACAGAGAGGTTTCTGGCAGAACAAACAAATGGGCACTTCAAGTGAAGGCTACAGAAGAAGAAGAAAAGGTGAAATCGCAGATGGAAAGATCATTTGAGAGAGAAAATACAAAAGATCCCAAAGGGATGCAGGTGAACAACAAATGAGTGGTACTCTGTATTTCATGAACTCTTAAATGGACAAAGGAAACCTTTACCCATACATGCCAGCGGACAACAGAACAATTAAACTGGAGCAACAGAATACTCTGTTGCCTCTAAAACTGACCTATTTTGCCCAAATGATACAATCAGAACTACAGTTTTCAATTTCTTGTACATATTTCCTCTTTTCCTGAATTTTGCCTTTTAAACCAGTGTGGCACACTTCTCATCTTTTAAGTTATCTTTGAAAATTATTTTTATGTGGACTACTCGCATCATACTCGTTTATATTTTTGTTGAGGCTTACCTAAAATACAACGTGTAACATAACACTAAGCATGCTTCAATGCCTCTCAATAGGACTGGCTTTTGCTACTGGACCTCTATTCACAGTAACAAATTCTTTGGAGCAAGGACCTAGGATGCCCATTTGCAAACAACTGCGAGTTTCAAAACCAGAAGTATTATATAATACAGAGAGTCTTTCAAGCTTACACAACATGTGGATAGTGAATGAGTGGACTGGTTCACAGAAGAGCACAAACGAAACAGTTTAAGGGTCTGCAGCTGAAAAGAGTGTGTCTGAAAGAGGATTTCGTAGTGATTTATAAATCCCCACACAAATCCTCAATAGTATCTTATAATGCAAGAGACACCTAATTAAACACTCTCTCAGATGGTCAAATCATCTAACATATTCTTTGCACACCATACAATACTATAGGATATTATACAGACTAAAGCTTACACGGTCTACATAAATAAAAAATGGTGGTTTAATAGCAGCAATCAAATATGGTGGTCTTACTGCAATCTCCAAATCAGCAGGTTGCTCTGTATCATCAGCTAGTGGAAGTAAAAGGATATGCTCAGAAAGATCATTATTTACTTGGTCATATATTAATTTTTTTCCTTAAGCAGTTGTTTATGTTCATAATGTTTAAGTGTTTGATATGAGACTAAATAGACTGCGGCTATCTGAATATTGTCTGGCCTAGCACTGCTGTATTTTAACAGCAGCATAAATGTGTGTGTGTGAATTATATGCAGCAACCGTACTTTAGCTGGAGTGCAGTAACCTTCTACTTCATGCTGAAGGAGGTCACATTTCCCAACTCTTCTTGCATGTTTTTGACATTCTTCACATCACTGCTATCCCATCCCTGCCCGGTTGAGGATGTGGGACAGAAAGCTTGGTAGTTGGAGGGGGGCAGCTAAGGAAGTGGCATATAGAACATGCATGGGAGTAAGTTGCACTGGGGACCAGTTTAGGGGGTTACAACCCTGGCTAGTTACAATATCACATTAGTAAACCCAAAATCATTAGTGTTATTTTCTCACCCCATGGAGTAATGTATTTCCCTACTAGTCTGAGCACTGCTGTGGACTACAATTCACACAGCTGAATGGCAGTTGCAACAGCGTACAAAAAGGAAAATGAATAAAAGGAAATGTTAAACGAGAAGGACAATGGAGAAAAGTGAATGTTTTTCAACAATACATGAAAACAGACGGACAATTAAGGAGCAGAAACAAAGGACTGTTGGCATGGCAGAATCTGGAAATAACAATAAGAATAACTGTATTCTTCCTAATGTCATGAGCCAACATATAAACTTTAAAAGCAAGAAATTTACTAAAAAAAAGATTTTTCAAAATTTTTAAGTATCCACAATGAGTGCATTGAAAATTATACTTAAAAAAAAAATCAAAAAGGAGAACCCAGACAGACTTATCTGGAAATAAAACATCTTTTCTTATCCCATTTGAATGAAAAATATGAAATAAAGTGGATTATCTACCTGGATGTGTTGTGCAGATATGTCAGGGGATTCAAAAAACAGTTGGTTGACACCTGCAGCATCTGGAGTTGCTAGGATAACTTTTCCTGGAGTGGAATCTTGTCTGGCAAGGATCACCTTGCTTGGGGTAGAGCCATCATGATTTGTTAAGATGAACTGCTTGCCTGCTGAGCTCTGATCAAGTGCTGTAACAATCTGAATCTTCTGGCCCGTCTGCTGATCTGTGACAATCTAATAATACATTTATCTCAAATTGTTATGGTGATTTAAGTTAACTTTCTGGACCCAATCTGGGCACTCGAGGAAAATGGGAACTTTGCCTTTCACATTTGAGAAGCAGGATCATCTTCCCCTCCATCACATAAGAGCGAATTAAACTCAGGCAAAAACTTGGATTTTCACTATATTTGAAACACATTTCAATCAAGGGTGTTTGAAGTCAAAACCTAAGCTCGTACTCAATTTTTACAACTGGTGCATGCTTTTACAACACCACTGAAACTCTTCACAACTCTAACATCCAGAACTCAAGGCATGTCTGTAGCTGAGGCCGAAGACCCATTAGGTTACAAGATCTTAAATCTCAAATTCACTGCATTCTACACCAAGTGTTTGCAGCACCGCCAAGGTTTAGCTACTTAACAAAAAAGTTCTTAAAATCACAAATGTAGATGTTGAAGTGAAAAAAGCAAGCAGCAAACAGCATGAAAAGCAATTATATTGTTGTACCCATACATATATTTTAGACTTCATTTTGTGGGGACCTTTCTTTACATATACATTTCTAAATAAAATCAGTGAAACAGAATATCTTTCCCTGCCTTTTTTTTCTTTTTTTAAGGAAAAACTAATTTTCATTTTGTAATCAGGAACTGATCTACAGTGTTTTTTTCTCCATTTTATCCCTATTTTAAAGCACAAATTCAGTAGAATTTTAATTAATAATTCTCCACTTTCTGCCAACTTTGTTAAAAGATTATAATCCTCAGAGAAAATAATCAAGATTATATATATATATTCCATTATAAATGTCACTTTTAGTCACTTCATTTCTCCATCAAAATGGGTATATGGAGAACTGCCTGGTTTATTCTGGAGACTAAGGAGAATTATCCTACAAAGACTCTTTCCCACAAACCGTTTTGAATTAGAGATCAATAAAATAGCTCCTATTAAATTTTTTTAAATCTAGCCAAACATTTATGTTTATTTACACATTCCCAACATTCATATTAAAGATACAAATTTTATTTTTATTACAGATGACATTTATTTTGTTGTCTAATTTTTACCATAACTAGTTCCATGTAATTGGGGTGCCAATATTAATTATATTTCCTAAGGGGAGAACCATGGCACAAAGAAACTGAACGAGACATAATTTCACATGAGTTTTTTATGACCTTTGCTATTGCATCTTCACAACAGGCTTATTACTTTCTCTAAATGCTCAATACCTGTAAATATTTTACAGTTTAAAAAGATAAGCAGTGATGAGTATCCAATTTCAGCAGTTATAATGCAATATTAACACTTTCAATTTTTCAGAAATCATGAGTTCTAATACAGAAAATGAATGTGTTTCCTTCAGGTGGCCTTGTGCTCTCAACATTTTAATAGATCATATTTCAATATTTTCTCTGCAAAATACGATTAAAAGCATATCTAAGAGAAAAGTGCAGGTAAAATGAAAAAATTCTAAATGCTAAAGAACAAAAATTATCACAGGATTGGGGTGTAGGGTGAGAAGACAATGCTAAAGCATGGCAAAAATTATCAACATGATGGATTTTCTGTTCAGTTTTTTCATATATATACATCTGGGACCACAAATGGCTACAGCAGACCCTTATTTCTTCTTTAAATTCTTTTATGTTGGTTTTATATTCTTTAGAAGGAAAACTTCCTTGCCCTTTTCATTTCCTTCATTCCTTAATTTCCTTTTCCTTGTTCCGTTTTCCTTCATTTACAATCTTTATTTCTCCTAATTTTTGACTACTTTCAAAATAGCTGATATTCTATTCCCCTTCTTTCCAAACATCTATTTTATTGGGATTAAGAGAAATCCAATGTGTGTTATGCTCAACAGGGTGCATAGATGTACAAAAGTCAAACAGAATACTGTGCTGTTTTTTGAACTTCCAGATCTGCTCTTTGAAAGACACACTTAGCTAAAATCTGTCTCCCTATCAAACTGTGTGTACCCCAAAAAAGGAATATATTCCACCTAGTTAGGTCTATAAAAAGTATACTCAAAAACCAGCATGTCCCAAGGGGAGGAGAAGCAACACCAAACAGTAAAGACATAAACTTGAACTACAGCTGAAATTATTTTGGGACATATATACTAAGTTATCTTTTTTCCTATTGTAGCCCAGCTGTGTAATTCAAAAAACATATGTACTTGTAGATAAATATGGCAGGACAGTAGGCAGAAGAACCACTGCTACTTCATCCAATTCACTTCACCTTCTACTTAACAAATAGAGTCCCAGTCTTCAAATTGCTTCCTGCAATTCTAGGAGGATGCCTAGGTAGTTTTCACTACATGATATAGTAGTTATAGCATTACACTAATATCCTTATAAAGCTATTCTACTTGCTCAAGTGACTTCTGCAGCTGACAAGCATTTGACAACTGACAGAGGCACGAGAGAAAGCAGTTTAAACATTAAGCCTGTTCTGTCTGCAGCTGACCTGTTATGGCCATACACCTGCAAAACCTCCACCTACACTGTAATGGGGACACTGAAAAGTGGAGCAGTTCACCAGAGTACAACAACTTGCAATACCTAAATGTCAAGGTAGGAGAAAAAAATAAAGAGAGGGAATAGGAAAAACACTTATCTTCTGACCACGAATCCACCACAAATCAGTGACAGCATGTTATCTTTCTTAATAATCTGAAACTCAATATTGCTAAAACAATAATACTATATAACAGGAATATATCAATTCAGGATTGACTGCATAAAAAATACACTACCCTTATGTATTTCACTTAAGCACCCTGATGATAACGGAAGATATTATTTTCCTTTATTGTTTTTAACCTTGGCTGTTAACAAGTTTTGATTTCCATTTGAACATCATTTCAGTAAATTAAACACCTCAGTAACTGTGTGTTTCCTATTTTGCAAAAAAGAAAATGCCTGTCTAAACACAGACAACTAATACATGTATTTGTAACAGCCAATTTTGTGCAGAAATGCCTGTTGAACAAATGTGACATTCAACTTTTCTCCCAGAAGAAATGCTAGCATGCCCTAAGAAAAGTGACTAATGAAACATGTTTTAAAGAACCTTTTACTGAGGATTTTCGATTTCAATATTTCAGATAATTAGGTGCATTTTATAATAATAAAGGAAAAAATACTGATTGAAAATATATACTCAAAAATTATTCAATGTAACATTTATGGTGGACATTTCACTGAGATACATTTATTTCTACAAACTACTTTTCTCTTCATATAAATTCTCCTCTGAGCAAAGTTTTTTTATTACTAAGTTTGAGACCAGTGGTATGTTTGTAGATGTCTCTTGCAGGATGAGTGATTTGACTGAGTGCTGTTCCACACATATCAAAAGACAACAACCAAAGCGCTTACTGTCCTTTTCAAAGACAGAATGGTGGTTAATTGATGAGAATAAATTAATTAATAAAAAGTACAGCTGTACGCAAAGTGTAGAAACATGGTGGAGGTAGCTGAAAGAATGAAGATCTACTGTAAAACAGATACCACAACTAGAGCACAGGTGGGGGAGTAATAAATCTAAAAAAACCCCATCATGTATGATGGGGTGGTTGTGAAGAGCTTGGGAAGGTTGACAGCTGGAACATAATGCAGCAGAACAGGAAAAAACAGGACAATGCTTTAGAGTGAAACTGGTAAAAAAAAAAGCAGCTAAGATTATACTAGCAGCTGGCTCACTTAAATGTGTGCTTTTGTATGAACAACATATATCTGAGAATACTTCTACATTTATTCTGCAGTTGATATTTTTCTCTACAATGAAAATTAAAATTAAAACTGACTTGCACTGACTTCTAAGGCATAAAATATAAGATTTAATTCCTCAAATCTTTCTGATCTCCATATGCACATTTCTGTGTTGATTTAAGTATCTACATTGCCAAAAACTTCACTACCCTCACTTCATCTGGAAATTATTACTTGGCCAGGCTATGGATTATAATACCAAGATATACAACATGGGCTAGGACAACCAAAAACCAGTATTATTCTCAGACACTATGTTTCCCTGCACTTTTTCATTACTTCAAAGATAAAATACAGTATTTCACTCCCTGCTTCTGCTCCAAAACATAGAAATCCTCCAACTTAGTTGAACTACCAAATTGACAAAATATTCAACTTTCAAGGAATAGCTTCACTTGCAAGAAGTATTTTTCTGTTCAGTGATTTAAGATTTTTGTAATGTCAAAATTCTTACAAGGCGAAAAAAAAGGAAAAAAGAGAGGAAAGACTGGAATGATGTTTTATTCCTGTTTATATAGAAAGGGTCTCTGCCATCAGGGGCTGAATATTTACATCAAAGCAAGTAACATGATGAAAACAAAAAAGAACTGCATGTGAAAACTGGCAGAAGCCAATCTCTGCTTTTAAAATGCATCAGATGAAGCATACCTGTATACGCTGTGATAAAGAGAGGCCCGAATCTGCAGGGACAATCTGTATTCTTTGTGGTGTCCCATCCATTAGTGTTTGTGTACCACCTTCCTGGGAATGTGGAACCTAGAAAAAAGAAAACAAATGTAATGGCCTGACAACAGATGTACTGTTTTACTGGATCCACTATCTTAATGGATTAAACCTTAAGGCTTCATCAACTTCTAATTTCTGTGAACAAGGCCATGGAAAATCTGATACTCTTATTCTATAAAAAAAGCAAATTCTTGTAATCTAATTCAACACCTTAATTTTTCTAAATAGAAAATTCTGATTTAAACCCATTTTAAAATATCTTCCAAAGTGAAATTTACAAACATTCTAAGTAGAGCAACTAATTGTTGACAAGTCCATGTATGTCAACCGACTGAGTATTTACTGCTGTTATTGTTCATGAGACACAATACCTACCATCATAGCTGTGCTATAGTTGCAATAAATGTACTATAATGGCTCACCTGAAGTGACAGAAGGGTTTTTTGTATGGAAACACAGCAACTGTCAGTTTCAATTCTGTTTTTCTGTTAAAGATTTCTGTACTAGGGAACTATTAACAAAGACAGGGGAAATGAATAAATTGCATGAAATTTGCAAATGGTGTATCTTGTATTAAAATCTCTGCGTGAATGCTCTCAGACACAGTTCATGGAAGTGTTTTAACAATTATCAATACTTTAAAAATTTTTCACATCCTACAGCCAATGGCATATGGGGGAAGGTATTAGTCATTACATTATTTGTCAATAGAAATTAAGGACAGCTGCTATTTTTAGAGGCTTGATCAGAAAGGTCAGACTTTTTGCAGTACAAAGAGAATTTGTCTTCACAGAGTTTAAAGACACCTTCAAATTGAAACTTTTGTCTTAAATTCCAGGTAACTCCAAAACCTTTTTGCTATTCACAAAACTGCCTGCAACATCCTGCAAATTCATATCATCAATAATTCCCAGTATTTACACCATTATACAAGTACTCCTCTGCACCTGATTGCCCCTCTGCCCCTTCCAATTAATACAGAGAATATATATATTTTTTTTTTTTTTTTTTTTTTTTTGCAGTAAAGCTACTGTTTTGTAACTTTTTTTTTTTTTTTTTTGCAGTAAAGCTACTGTTTTGTAACAGTTTGTGAGGATCAGTTTCATGATTTCGCAACTGCACCATCATCTAAATGGTAGTACCAGCAGACAAAAGCAGGCCAGAACATGCAGCTGGAGGTCAGTATGCAAGGGGGACAGGGTGGAGGGTAAGCCTTCCCCTTATAGCAGAAATACAAGCTCCCATCAGGCCTATGTTGATTTTAAAATTTTGCCCATAAAGGTGTTACTTTTGGTAGCAGTCTCACAATCTACTTGCTCCTCTCCCCTCAGTCTGGCAGGTAAAACTGGCTAGTTAGTCATTCCGTGATCTGGAACAGGACACTGATGCAGGCTGAAAAGCAGCCCAGCAAACAAAGGCTATTCTTAGCACAGATCAAACCTTCAATCCAGTCTCCACAATGCTCAGAAGCAGATGCATCAGTGCAAATGAGTGAGGCTAAGCTGCTGGGGAGATTGCTTAAGCTGCCAGCATCACCAAAAGAAATGCTTGTCAAACTACTGCCCTAGCAAGTTCTGGACACTGTTTTCTAACAACACCTGATTTTTCTGAGTACCAGTACTTTTAAACAATTCATCCACTTCTTTGCTAAAGTAAAGGACAAAAAACTGCTCATTACCCAGCAGCATTTTCAGTTCAAGAGAGGTACCTTCAAGCACTGAAGTTCTGCATCAGCCACTTAAATCGAGAAGTACATGTGGTGATTCAGAAGCGATTAAAGTTTTATGTGCATTTACCTTTGCTTTACAAAATATGCTACATATTATAGAACTGTTTTACATTTGCTCCCTTAAAATGTCACGATCCACACATTGGGTAAGGTAAAATGGCTTTTTAACTCCACAAAATGTCAGCCTGACAGTTGTACTTCTATGCAGAATACAAGGGCTTTTATTGCAGTTAATACTAATAAGAGTAACTGCAAAATTTGTTCTGAATTGTACTTTCTATGTGTGTGACAGACAGTTTCAACAGCTATGTAGCTTTCCTCTGTTACAGCAAACTGGCAGGACTGTGGAAATGAACTACCATATACTTAGTGTACCCAGCCACAGATCAAAGAAGGAAGAATGCTGCAGGCTCTTGGCAGGTAAGCTTCCCTACATGAATCAAGAAATGTGGTCTTGGTGTAGAAATAGGAATTACCTCGCACTGAGCAAAAGGTAACTAGCAGATGGCAGAATGTGAGCAATGACAATCACTGCACAATGCCCCATATAGACAGGGTTATATTTTGCTTCAACGTATTGCTTTCATGCAAAAAGTCGTAAATTAACAAAAGCATGTTTGTGTACACCATTGTAAAATTGTTGTGGTAATTTTGTAATTTAAAATGCTTCATAAAAACAATTAATATTATTAAAAAATCAAAATCTACGTGCAAAACATTTCTGACCATTATTTCAATGAGACACAGAAGCATTTCCATTTTCCTTAGTACTGGAACACCTTTTCCTTTCAGGTCTTTTTCCTTTCAGGTTCTACTCATGTATATTTTTTTTGTAAATTCAATTAAAACTACTTCAACATTCAAGAGAATTATAAATGCTAGCAAAAATACTGCTGAAGCTCTCTAGATCTCAAACTATGATTTTTCAGTGCTTACAGTGACTAGAAATGCCATCAAGCAATTACAGCCTGTAGGTAGGCAGGAATATAAGTTATTGTATGGAAACCTTGTGAGACTGCTTTCCTTTCCTGATTCCACCCTTTCAGGGCACACAATCATGCATGGCATGCATCTCTGACAATAATTTTGGCTTAAGGAGTCCCAGCTTGCACTGCCCTCAGGGATACTTTTCAGTCCTTCCAACCATGTGCCTGGTTGGGCCGCACCTTGTTCACACTGATCACAACCAACAGGGAGATGACCTTCCTCCACTGTGCTGTAATTAATTTTTTTCCTAGTTTTGTCCACTGGATGATGACATACAGAGCTTACAAAAGCAAGACTAGAATAGCATGAGAATAAGTGGCTAAGTGAGGACTGGGGAACAGTTAAGCTGCACTGCTGCCAAATAAGGTGTGACCATCTCAGACACAATCTACGCTGCTGACAAAACAACAGCCATGAAAACTGCAGAGCTGTGATTTCACCATGAACAGAAACAGCTACAGCTCTCTGCAGTACTGCACCTTCACTCTGTGTCTGTTTTCTCCCCTGCCTTCCTTCAGCTACCAGCCATCTTCCTTATGCTGCCTCTGGTGGCCACTGGAGCCATCTCAGACCCTACTCTCTGCTAACCCAGCAGAAAACCTTCCACTTGTTCTGGCCGGGTAATTAGCTTGCTGTTGGTGGGGAAATTAGTAAGAAATAGAAATGGACCCTCTCTCTCTCTTATGGTACTGAGATACTAAGTCAGCTCAGTGTCTCCTGGAATCACATTATGAAATTGAGAAACAACCCCCACAGAGGCTAAACACCATCATCACACCATTCTCTGAGTGGAATGTACATATCAGCTAGCTTTCACAAGCCTTGTACTGTGAAAAAGAAATAAATTTAAACAGGAAATACAGTCTTATTTAGACCTCAACAAAGAATTATAGTCCCAAAACAAAACTGCATTAAACACGTGTTCTAGCCTAATGAAGAGGACATGTAATAAAAAGAAAACATCATATATCCCATAATCCACTTATGTCCTTTTGAAATAGCCTTAGCAACACTCGGATGCTACAAAAATAAAATCTGTGAGAATTTATTCAGAGTAGAATTAACCATCCCATTCCCCCACTCCAATCTTTCCATCTGAAATCAACACTGAGAGGAAATAAAATTACTTGAGAAGTCTATGTCTAAACAAAAATCCAAGAGTGGGTATTTCAAGCTAAAAATAACATTTATTTAAGATAAATAAATTACTACTCTATCTTATTTAAAGTGGTGCAAATTTTAAATAGTTTATGCTATGCTGAAACTTTCCAGATATCTATGTATACTCCTATCCACACTCTCAAACTATCTGTGCATCTCTGGCAGTCCTCTGGGTGCAGTACACTGATTCTGCACACAGGTCACAGGGAACCAAAACTAGAAGTCTGCAGAAACAGGAGCTCAATCTTTCTTTTGACACATAGCAAGAACATATATCTGAAAGTGAAGAACATGGCAAAACTCTACTAGTGAAAACAAAAATGACAAATGAAGTAATAGCATAGTTAGTTGTAAAGTAAAAGCTGTGTCCTGACTTTTTGAACCAAAAGTGAGTAAAGCAATTACACAACCAGATGGCGCTCTGAAAACCATTACAGGCAAGCTGAAAAGCTAGTGACTTAGTGGAAACACTGCTAGATTGCTCTTAATTTCTGTGGGGCAAACTTTGGCAAAAAAGGCTTTGCAGCCTAACTTTAAAATGGACATATTAGGTTCTTCTGCCTTCTGAGGGAAGTGTCCAGAAGCCTTGCCTGTACCAATAATTTTCTCTTGTGATTTTGGTTTTTAAGTGTCAGTCTCTGCATTTTATTATTCCATTTCTCTTAAACAGGACTCAAAATTTATGTACCTCTCCCATTTGTTGTTCAAAAATTTGATGGGCCAGTTCCTCTATGGTTGCCATGATCTTTAATCACCAGAATTTCCTGTCAAAGAAAGGAAAGAAGATGCTTAACATCTGTAGTTTCAAAAGTAAAAATATCCTGGGGAAAATATAGCTCACATAAGTGCATTCACAGTTTTATGAAGATGACATCCCTGCAGAACTTAAAGCTTGATTATACTATAAAAGTAATTTGCTATTTGAAAATTCTGAATGGTTTTATTAAAAAAACTCACACAGAGACTTTCTATTTTTCCTCTTCTGCTTTTCCAACAAGGAACAATATAGTAAAATCACAGTGAGAACAGAGGTCTATTACTGCCCATGACATCAGCAGGTACATATTTAACATCTTAAGAAACTGGAACCAGACAGTTCCATTAATGAAAATCAAGAGGGGCAAATCTAACTTCTCCTGAACTCATTAATTTTTTAGTATTAACAAGAGTGCTTGAAGGTCAAGTTTGTAAATAACAGGAGGCAATACTTGGGACACAGAATATAAGTGTTTAAAAGTGTTTAAAAAAAAGAAGTGTTTCGTTATCAACACTGTAGCAACAGTACAAGCCCAAATCTTCCTAAGAATTCTGTGGGGTTTAACAGACACTGCTACATTAATGCAGTACAGAGGATACAGATGCTCGCCTTGTTTATTTGGCAAGGCATATATTATTGATATAGGAATATTTGTAGAAGGGAATACAGGTGACCTTGCCCCTGATAAGTAACAGCTGTGTTAATTACCCAAAACAGTCTCGCCCCTGATGAGACACAGCTATATCCAATAAAGATAAGTGTGATAAAACAGAGTGGGTTAGCTAATGAGAGGAAATGATGAAGAAGGATCCCAGGGAGAGAGAATCACTGCTGTGAGGTCAGTCTGGGTCTGCAAGTAGAGCCTGTTGTTAGAACCTGCAGTCACAGTCTAGCTGGGTAAGAGCCTGCATTCAGAGTCTGAGAACTAATACTTGCAGTCATAGTTTAGCAGGAAATAACCAGCAGTCAGAGGCTGCAAGGGAACCCTACAGTGGGAGCTTGTGCAGGCAGAGTCAGTGATAGTTGGAGTCAGGATAACTGAGCTGTAAAGAGGAATAAACCAGGACCCTTTTCATGCTCTGATAAACAAGTTTGTGTCTCTGCTCATTTCTACCCTCTGACAAGAGGGCTGCTGCAACAATATTCACTAGGCAGTAATTAAAAGAACATTCACAAATTATAAAGCACCATATAAACAATTTTACCAACAAAAGCGAATTAAAAACACTGCAGTACTTCTTGTATTAAAAAAGGCAGTACTCTTACACTAACACTGGTTATCGTTAACTTTCCTGAAACTCCGAGGAATTACTTCCTCCTCAGTGCATCTTGAATGAGCCATGCAAGTAAAAAATTGAACTCCTATTTAACTCAAGCTGATGGTGCTCTTAAAACCGGAAAGAAAAATCTTTTCCAACTAGAGCAAGAACTACAGGCCTTGGAGGTGTGCCCAATGGTATAATAAAGCCTAATTAATTAATTAATGTGAAAGGGGAAATACAGAAATATTTGGGCACTGTAGACCATTCTTAAACACTCACTAGCAGGCTCCATTATTAGTTAAATTAGGACAAAAGACAACAGGCATGTATATAGAGAGATGATAGTGAAGCTTCTGCTGAAAAGCATTATCTCCTTGGAAGATCTAAGTGTCAGCATCCTTGCAGGAGCAATCTATTAGACCACTTCTGCATCCAGCAAGGTGCAGCACAATCACTATTCAAAGAGCACCTGGAATTTTCAAGGCAGGCAATGTATCTTATCAATGTTTTCTTCTTTTAAATAAAATACTAGCAACAAAATATTGTACTGTTTACATATAGAGTGCCAGAAGTGTGTGCTACTTCATTACAAAATAACAAAAAAATCACTTTGAGGTATTAATTTGCACCAGCTAGTTAGTTCTCCTAAATCAGATGCAACTACCCTCACAGTCAAGATGTATTAGGAAAACAACTTAGCTTGAAAACTGAAAGTGATTTAAACTAATGTGTTTCACCTTAGAGTAAAGGAGTGAAGGAATACATCTGTATTCAACCATGAATAGGTTGGGAAATGTAGGGAAACTGGCTCTCAGAGATGCATAAACCATTATGAGTAATTTTTGAAACTTATCTAAAAGAGACTCATTTGAACTACGCTTGCATGAACATAGGACATCAAGTACACAAACAAGACTGAACTCCTATGATGAATAGGAACCTGGAGAAAAGGCTGAACCTGTACTACCTCTTCATGCTGTCTGGAACAAGCACAAGGAGATTCAACTTATGGATGCAGAACCAGTTGTCAAAGCTACACAAATCTGAGTTTGAGCATGTGAGGCATGCACACAATTGAAAAGGAATGTACTCCCTATTATTGACAAGAATTTACATATTAATCACATGGTGCTTTATATTTTGACACTTACACTTTCAATTTGCATAAACATTCAGAAGTAGGTTCTTTTGTGTGTTGTTGCTTTATTTAACTCAGTGATCCCTAAACCTAAGGGCATTGACAAAACCAGTATTTGTAACACCAGTACTCTATGCTAAAATATCTTAATTGAAATCACCTCCAATAAATCATGCTACTTTGAAGAACATGTATAATAGTGAAAAAAAAATCACCTTCAATATTTCAAGTATAAACTTTTAGACAGCATTTCATGTTGCAGATCAACTACAGATTTGGAGAGCTGAAATAGGCATTTCTACCCCATTTTCCATTTTTGGTTTGTAATTTCATCTCTTCATGTACTGGCACACAAATAATGCTTGAGAAGTCAGTTCAAGCGACTGAACTGGCAGAAACTTCTTTCTTACTTGCAGAGACAAGGAAATTTCAGAAGTGGTTTGAACAGAATTTACAGCTCACCCCCAGAAAGGACGTCCTGCTTGCCCTGACCAAGTTGCAGTGGTCTTGACCACACAGTAGGAAAATTCAACTTACTAAAAGGAAAGCAAACTCAGCTGGCAGAAAGGCAGCAAACATCATCTAGGTAAGCACACTGAACTGATTTCTTTTGCAGTCAGTTTCATTCTATTGCAGACAAAAGGTAGAATATGTTGTTATAAGTCAAGAGAGGGAGGAGAAGAAGGAAGATTTAAGGAGGAGGAAAACCTCCATTCCATTGTTACTGGTGGGAAGCTGATAATTCAGTTGAACTGCACCACAAAAATGTATCCATTGCTTTTGGCCCAGCAAGCTGCCTGAGGCAGCTCATTCTGGAGTCAGACAAGCCCACAGCCAATTAAGCAAAGAAGTAAGGTCACATCTCTGAGGAGCAGCTATGTGTTAAGCTGTGCATCTTGCTCTGGGAACAGGAGAGCAGGACAGGTCAAGGAGAACTACCTACAAATTCTCAGCTAACTTTGTGACAGCTGTAAAAGGTTTTGTCGTTCATATTTTGCTTGCCTAGGGTATCTTTGTTAGACTTCACGTCAGGTATGCTTAATCACTCTTTAAACATCCCTGCAAAGAATTAAGGAGAAAAAAAAACCCACTTCAGCTGTTTTTCTTCTATTCTGTAAATTTTAATATTTAGCACATTTTTCATGTTTGTAAAAGCTTCTTTTCCTGAGTCACTCTAGCCAACATTCTCAGTGGCTGAACTGTTCCACATGAAATTATAAATATATCCTAAATTCAAAGCTACCTGAGACTGAGAAGTGTTCCCTTAACATCTTATAACCTTCATTTCCCAGCAAAGAAAATTACTGGGGGGATGAAGGAAAGGCCACAGATGTTGTCTACCCAGAGGTTAGCAAAGCCTCAGACACCATCTCCCCCAGCATTCCCCTGGGCAAAGTGGCAGCTCATGGCTTGAACAGGGGTGGTGTTCCTGGGTATAAAACTGCCTGCCTGGCTGGGCCCAGAGTGGTGGCAAATGGAGTTACATCCACCTGGTGGTCAACCACCAGGGGTGCTCCCCAAGGCTCAGTATGGGATCAGCCCCATCTAATATCTTTATCAACGATCTGGATGAGGGAATCAAGGGCAACCTCACTATATTTGCAGATGACGCTAAGCTGGGCAGGAGTGCTGACCTGCTGGAAGGTAGTACAGCTCTGCAGAGGGATTTGGACAGGCTGGATCAAAGGGCTGAGGCCTGGGGGTACTGGTCAACAGTGGCTGAACATAAGCCAGCTGTGGCCAGGTGGCCAAGGAGGCCAATGGCATCCTGGCCTGGATCAGCAACAGGGAACCCGCAGGACCAGGGCAGCGACCATCCCCCTGTACTCAGCACTAGTAAGGCCATGCCTCTAATGACGTGTCCAGTTGTGGGTCCCTCACTGCAAGAAAGACCCTGAGGTGCTGGAGGCAGTCCAGAGAAGGGCAGCAGAGCTGCTGCAAAGTCTGGAGCATAAGTCAGCTGAGAAGCGGCTGAGGGAGGCGGGTGTGCTGAGCCTGGAAAAAAGGAGGCACGGCAGAAACTTAGTACTCTCTACATGCACCTGAAAGGAGCTGTACCAGGGATGTTTACAGTAGATACTAGGAAAAATTTCTTCACTGAAAGGGTAGTCAGGCACCGGTACAGACTGCCCAGGGAAGTGGTGGAATTGCCACCCCTGGCAGTGTTCAAAATGCATGTGTGTGTGACCAGGCTTAGTGGCAACCACAGGGGTGCTGGGTTAACGGCTGGACTTGATCTTTTTTCGACCTAATGATCATCAGAGTTTTGATCTTCAAGAACCAGAAGTGATCTTCAAGGTGTCCTCATCTAATGTGAATCTTCTTGATTTCAGAAATGCTCTTTTCCATGCTTGTCAAAACCATGCCACACACATTTAAAGGACACACAAGCCTATATGAGAAATATTTATTGCTAGTATAGAAAAGAAGCAGATGGAGTAAATTAATTGACAGATTTTTCCTTAGAATACTCTCTTCTCTTTTCAAAATGAATGAGACAAATCATGATAAACCAAACTTTATTCAGATACTTAAGACTGCTAATCATGTTTTTATTTCCCTTCTAAAGTTATCCAAAACATTGAAAGGAGGAAACCTGGAATTCTACAAGATCAGAGACCACAACATAAAAAAGCTGCACATACTTTTATGATCTGCTTTGTAAGGTCCAAAAGTTAAAAGAACTGTAATAATATTAGCTATACTATGACTACCAGGGAGAAAGGAGAGCCAAGGCTCCTGCCAACACACAAGCAGGATAATTATAACAACTGTTATATGCTGTTCACAAACACTGCCCAAGTAACTTTTACCTCATTTACATCTCACTTTGAATTCCCCTGCAAAACTTCTTTTCAACTGCTGCTGTTTCAACCAGCAAGCCTATAGCTGCTTATAACAAGTATTGCTCAATTGCTCTACTGGTTTCCCTTTTTCACATCAGACTAAGACCCTTGTCTTTACTTTTACCACAAAATTTCTGAAAAAATGAAGCGGTGAGAAGTGTTTTGTCCTGTGGCCATTTAGTCAATGACACTGCCACAGCTCAAGCTCTTACTTCCCTCTACAACCTTCTGCAGATCTGCCATTAAGATCTGACACACTGTAAAACTACAGAACAAACACAACCTTTCTAAAATTTTCCTTTAAAAAGATATGTTGCGACAGCTATGCCAAATCAACAATATTAAGATTGCTGCCTCGGCAAAAGTACAATACATTCTAGTTTGGCAACCTTGTACTCCCTTAGTCTGTAATGATCCCTTTGCATATTTTCTTATTTCTGGGAACAGGGAAAAATCCCCTTCTCAGAAGACACACAACACAGAAATTTCTTGCTTCTGTTGTTCTAGGTACAGAGTAACAAATATCAGCATCTGTACTTACACTGATTAGACCTGCTTTACAAAGATAATCATTGTACTTGTTCTCAAATTTATTCCTTGAGTGTTTGACAGCATTACTTGCCAAGTAATTAAAAAAAAAAGGAAGCTATTTCAAAAATATTTGAAAAAAATAGTAAACAGAATTATACAGCCATCTCTTTTCCTTACGAAAGCTCAGTTCCCCCATCCACTAGAAGCAGCATCTCAAAGCAGGAATTTGACAGAAGGCAGGCATTAGACTTCCTCTTAAATGCATTAAAATGTACTTACTGCTTTTCTGTTCAATCTTTAGACTCAAAATGCTACCAAAAATCTTTTTGTCCATATGTTACATATTGTTAGCTTATGAGTTAGTAAACGAGTTAGTGAGCCTTCTTGACATGACTCAGAATTATTTTTAAATGCATCACTACCATCAGTTAGTCCAAACTGGTTGGTGGTCAACCTGGCATCATCAAGTCCAATGGTGTTTCACTGCTATTTTAGATAAGCACTCTCTAGGCCACCATAACAGTGGAAAACCTTCATTAGCTTGCACCAATTAAACCCCTCCTCTCTACTTCTTCCTCAGCTTTCACGTGCCGGAATTTTTTCAATATTTTAGTCAAAATAACTTATGAAATACTTACTTGTTAAAGTATTTCATGCTTATTTCAACTGAAATGGGTCAGGAAAACATTCCCATGAGAGCAGACAGCAATTTTGAAGGTTGGTAGTCAGAAGCACTAACCTCTGCACTAGTACAGTTAAGCTATACCCAGCAGGCATCACTGTTTAACTTACCCTTCTCCAGAGAGAAAGTTATACAACTTTAATTGACTTACTAGGAGGTTCCTATTAATAGTATTTTTAAATATATACCAGTGTAGACTAAGAACTTTAAAAGTAGTAGCAGGAAGTATATATATTTATTTATATTATGCTCAATTTGATATAAATAGCAACATCTCTCATTTTATTATGTCACACTGTTGGTATAGCTGCCCCACTATCAAGTGCCTTGATTCTGATGTAATATCCTTTAAATGAGTAAGAACAAACCACATCAGCATGAAGGCGCAACATGAGAAAATTCTGTCCATTCCAAAGATCTTCAGTTTACTTTGGAAAAAAATAAAGTAAATAAAGCATCATACCCCTGACCAGTTTTACTGGTACAAAAACAACGTTGGTAAAATTTTAGTAGTTTTACTTATCCCCCGGCACTGTTAAACCAGTTTGACTCTGTATGTATGGAATGACTAATAATTCTTCTGATTACTATGCATGGAATATGTCTTAATACAGAAGTCCTTCCTAGATGAAATCAACCTGTTAAATTGACCAAGTTGCACAAGTATGTTCTAGATACTTTAGAGGTACAGGTGCATTAACTAATTATGACTGCAGAAGTTACTGTGAACTTTATTTTTTTTCTTTTATCAGGGTGCTGGTTTGGGATGGGAGAAAGTTAATTTTCTTCGCAGTAGCTGGTATGGGGCTGTGTCTTGGCAGATAATACAAAGATGGTTTTTGTTATTTCTGAGCAGTGCTCACACACAGCCAAGACCTTTTCTGCTTTTTGTGCTACTACACTGGTGAGGAAGTTGGAGGTAGGTGGGAGCAGACACAGCCAGGACAGGTGACCAAAGGTATATTCTATACCATAGGACATCATGCTCAGTATATAAAAATGAAAAGAGGAAGGAGACAGAGCAATGGGATTTGTCTTCCCAAGTAACCATTATGCATGATAGGGCCCTGCCATCACACTGGCTATTCAGCCAGCAACCTGCCCCAGAGATGGCTGAACACCTGCCTGTCAGCTGGATGCAGTGAGTTACTTCTTGCTTCACTTTGCTTGTCTGTGTGGCTTTTGCTTTCCCTACTGAACTGTCTTTATGTCAAACCATGAGTTTTCCAGCTTTTACCCTTCCAATTCTCTCCCCAGTCCCACTGGAGGGGGAGTGAGCAAGTAGCCGCCTGGGGTTAAAGCATGACACACAGTAAAGACATGTACAGGAAGGTCAACATGACTTTTTAGGAAAGCTCAAAAAGTTAATATAACAGAAAATTAACTGCAAAAGAAGAGAAAATATCTCTCTGTAGTCATACTGTTTCAGTAC
This sequence comes from Cettia cetti, assembly GCA_013401135.1. NCBI lineage: Eukaryota > Metazoa > Chordata > Aves > Passeriformes > Sylviidae > Cettia > Cettia cetti. Next base: position 31,450 of record VZUI01052822.1, read on the forward strand.
TTAATGATTTCAATACACCTCAAAGTCAACTAAGGATTTTAGCTCAGGTCATCACACTGGGCTTACAGGTACTCATTCAGTACCTTAAAATAGAAACTAGTCCTTTCATTATCAAACTAATCATATACTTTGGCATAGCATAGCCTGTGCCAAAGTTGTTTAGTAAACTCCTACACATAAAATAGAATGCACTTAATGATCCCTCTATGATTAAACGTGCCTGAGTTAGTGCTTAAATAAAGTTAAAGAACCCCCCCAAGTTTTCTTCATATGTTAGAGCAGTTCTCTGTGATGCTTTATAGATAATAAATTAAGCCAAGGAATTCAAACATATTTGTGAAACAAACGATGTTACTGTGCTCAGTGCTTCACACAGGAAAAGCTCAATGAACATGGCAAGCTAAATGAGCTATTCTTGGATTATTGTTCTATAAACCACAATGTTCAAGAGGGTAGAACAGCTGGTATATTTAAAGGAGTAATACTGTCTTTATCAGTGAACTGAGGAATATTTATGTGATCCTTGACACCCAGTCAGATACTGTTTTTTAAATTTGCGTGAGATCAAGATTTAGACAGTGGATATAGAAGGGACAAGTAACAACACGAAACTGAAGCAGCTGGTCCTGCAGGCAAGCAAGGGAAAATCACGATTGCAAAAGCAAAAAGGAATAATTAAAAGGCACAGAGTAACACAGAAAGAAATGCATTTGTAGGCATGCCTGTGTAATGAATTTAAAATCAGTGCTCTCACTACCTTTTCTTGTAAGCAAGTTCTACAGTGGGAGGAAACATGAGAAAACAGAATCATTAAGATAAATTTTCATGTGACTGAAAATCATTTTTACAGTTTGGGCCACCAAAGGGAGAGTCCCACTTTTAGGCCTTGGCTCCTGCTTCTTTTATCTGGTATCTCTAGAACCCGTCCCATCAACTACAGGTGAGCAGACTTAGCTCACTAGTCCCACAACCAACTGGGAAAAGAAGGAAGAGGAAAGGTAAGGGGACTGTCTGCAAGTGAAGCCTACTCACAGGAGCATTGGCTACATGCCAGAGCTAGGTAAGGAAACAGCCATTTAATCAGGTCAACCTGCCCTGTGTACTGTCAGCCATAGCCTGCATCTCCACCTGAAGCCTGCAAAAGGAAAAGAATGAGAAGAAAATCCCAAACTGATTCCCTGCACCAGAGCTGAAGCTGCACCATGAACCAGGACCAGGAAGCTCATCTGACTGAAGACTTCCCCATTCACTGGATTAGGTTCAGCCAGGTCCATTCAGCTAGCACAGAAAGATCACCCTAACACAGCACAGCAAGGGCAAGCGCTTCTTTCCAAACACTTGGAGGCAGTACATCCTCTCTGGCACAATTACAGTATTTCATGAGAGGCAGCCCCACTGCTGGCTCTGTTCCACTCTGCACATGCCTTCGTGGCTGTATAGCTGTAAATTCATCTTCTGACTTTGTTCACTCTGCACCTAACAATTGTTACACACAATGCAGGAAAAGCATAGAAGCAGAATCAAGACCATTTCTTTTTGGAAAAAAGCCCACAGTGTTACACCAGCTTATCTACAATCCAAATTGCCCATTCAGGTGTTATAGAAGATGACCATTTGGAGTATTCACTGAACTACAGCCACAGATGAGGTAGTTGATACATTAAGGTATTCTACAGAAATCAGCACACTTCTTCAACAGTACTACTAATAAGATAACCCTTACAAATTTCCACATCTGCATATCCATGGAAGCTTCATTCAGATAAAAATGAAAAACAAAACAAAAAACACAAACAAAGAAGCAAAACCCCCATACAACAAAACTGAGTTTCTCACACATCCATCCAGTAAATCACAGTTGACATTGGCCCATGTAAAATATTCTGGGGTATGAACTGATCAAGAGTGGCCCTCCTGAGGACTTGAGGGTTCTCCCCAATGAAAGGCTGGACCCAGCAGTGTGCACTCTCAGCCCAGAAAGCCAAACGTGTCCTGGGCTGCATCCAAAGCAGCGTGGGCAGCAGAG